>CAEGAE010073867.1:0-29208 GCA_903067095.1 Girardinus metallicus
AAGTTGAATACACAAAATAAAAAAAAAAAAAAAAAATATATATATATATATATATATATATATATATATATATATATATATACATATATATAAAATGGGTCTAGACCTAAAACTATTGTGAAAAAGGCACCTCATGCCCACTGTTATGTGTAGTAGTAAATCTGTGATACTGTGGGTCTATTAGTCTTCCAAAGGCCCTGGGAACTCACCAAAGTGATACAGGAACATGAACTCTCTGAAGTATCAGGATATTTCAAATAAACATCTGGAAGAGTCTGGCAGAAAACTAAAGATGGTTTGTCAATTGGTCTTTCAGTAGGATATGTTTTAAAACATTAGGCCAAATTAACCTAGACAAAGTACCCCAGACATTAAATCTATATTCTTCAATACATAACTAGTTCTCTAGATCTAATTCCAATAGAATATGTGTAGTGGACAGAGGAGAAGAGAGCATTAGACAGATTGTTCAAAGAGGAAAATAATTAATATTTGTTCTCAGTAAATGAAAAGCTGTTTTGACATGGAGCACTTTCAGATTTTGTATTACAAAAAAGTGCAAAGACAATTCTTACTGTCCAACTTGTGTAGAACCAAGCATAGGTTGGTTGCTGCTGATGTTTGTTTTGTTGTTGTTTCCTTTCTAACAACCTGAAAATAATTTTTTACTCTTAAAGTATGAAAACAA
Source organism: Girardinus metallicus (assembly GCA_903067095.1). NCBI lineage: Eukaryota > Metazoa > Chordata > Actinopteri > Cyprinodontiformes > Poeciliidae > Girardinus > Girardinus metallicus. The sequence goes on from CAEGAE010073867.1 coordinate 689, forward strand.
TTCATGGGTCCATATTGTGGCTTGCACATTAAAGACTTATTTACAAGTAGATTCATATAAACATCTTATATATATATGTGTATTGGACATTTGTATGCAAACTCAGTATGTTTATTCAAACATTCCCTTAGGGCTTTTAAGCATACTAAGCTAGTTTATTTTTTCCCTGTAATCAAATATTTATGATGTATTTAAAGACTGTAGGAAAAACAAACAACTGAGAGAGATTTGCCAGAGTCGCTATTTCTCTAAGCAGTACCGAAAACTTCCACAGTTAAAGTCATGGAATCAGAATTATTAGCAGTAAAATGTGGCTAAACTTCATAACTGTTCCTCAGGGGGGGATAATGTTGATTATGTTTGTGTAAATTTGACATTGTGGTACTGACTTATTCATCCCATAACAACTAGTCGGTGTACAAAAAATTATCATAATATTGTTCACTAATTATGCAGTTAGTTAAAAAAAATAATAGGGGGATAAATATAAAAAAATACACAATAGAATAAAACAAACTGAACTTTTTAGATTATTTTCAAATAACTGTGTAATAACAGAATTTCTCATATAATCAAGCAAAAGGCTGAGGTTTTTTTTTTATGTTTTTACTTATTTCAAAGGGTGCATTTTTCATGAGAAAGGCATAGTTTTTTTATTTTTTTATTTGCTTCATCGTGTGAGTGGGTGGTGCAGCCAGAACAGATGGAGCATAATGTAAAAAGCCCTTCTTTGTACTGAAACATCCTCGATTCAACATTACCTCACAGAGATAGAGCACAGCTATGAATAAAGATGTAAATTACGATTCCAAAGGACTTGAAATCAAATGTCCATAATATAGACAGTCATGGATAGAAATAAATTATCTTTTTGAATTGAACAAGTAACGAAACATTACGATTTATATTTAGTGGCTTTCAGTAATCTACAAACGATGATGTTGCAAATAGCTGGTTGTGCTAGTAAACCTTGTTTTCTGATTAGAAATAAAATGGCATACATGTTAAAATGATCACATGACTTGGGCTTGTTGGATGTTTAGTGTGCCTGAAGATGGATCATTGACCCACTCCCTATGCTGGAGACTCACATTTGCTCTCTGTCACCCTAATGCCATCTGCTGATACAGACATAATAATTTGCTGCGTTGCATTTTCTTAAACACTCAGATCATGTGAGAATTCTGGGAGTTGATAAGATAACCGTAGTGTCTCTCAGACATTTTGAACACGTTTGGTGCTTACGACACACCAGCAGCTAACAAAACATGATAACACAGGTCAATTGGCAGGAAACTAAAACTTACAGTAGAAAAGAGCTTTTTAAACTCATCTCAAAGATCCCCTGCCTGGCTTATCGTGCGCTTTGTGAAATGCTATGTGTGAGGAAAGGTTATTGATGTAATTTGTTTTCAGTTAACAGACCTGTTGAGCTGTTTTTCTATGGGATGACTTCTCTCCAAGACTAGCTTAAAATAGAAGGCATGACGTTAGTTATTTAATATTTAAACCATTTATCAAATTCTATTCATTTGAAAAATATCCATTTAAAGAACAGTTGGCCATTGTTTGTACTGGACCTTCCGTCTCTGTAATAAAATGTATTTAATCAAATCAATTAATTTTGTTCTCTCTGTTAACTTGAAACATGGAAAAAAAATTAAATTAAATTAAATTTATATAGAGCTTTCCTAGTCATATCAACCAGTCAAAATACTTTACACTAGACTCACAAGCAGACTGGTAGGCAAATGAGCGCCAAATGTCTTGCCCAGGGACGCAGTGACATGCAGCCAGAGGAAGCTTTGAATTGCAGGAGAAATCTTTCCAAATAGTCACAGTCTCTGAACTGTGCTCATATTCTTAGTGTTTGATTTAAGCAAGTCCTGTAAATGTCCTGTATTTGCTTATCAGTAAAAACATTCATAATCTCTTCTTTCGTGTGATGCACCACTCTCTTTAAAAGAGATCTAATATGCTTTTTTTTTTTTTTTTTTGCAAGGACTAAAGGGACTGTTTATTCAAGTTTGACAAACATGCTCTCCACTGCTCTGCCTGATATCAAAGTCTTCATCCTCGAAAGGACAAGCCTGTATTGGCAACTCAGATTATCCAACAACATGGAAGGAATTGATTTCCCAAACAACAATGTCACTGATTTTAAATTTTGAAGTGCAGCAGACAAAAAGCCTTAAGAAATCATTGCTTTAAAGCTGAAAGCCCCTAAATGGTGCGATGGGTTTGAGCGATGGTGTGCTCTGGTCTAGAACTCTGATCAAGGCATCAATAAACAATAAGGGTTGGATGTTGAGAGAGGCTGGAGGAGCTCTTCATTAGTTGTCACAGCAGCAGCTTCCACTTCCCCCTTTTATCTCAGATGAGTCACTCTCTATCTCTGTGTGTTTCAATCCAAAGGGTCGGCCCATGTCCTCCCCTGCCCCCGCCTTTTCCTCCTCTTCCCCCCTTTCATGTTTTAAATCCACACTCTTGTTCTCCGTGTGTCACCTCCAGTCATTCACTGCCTTTTTTCAACTAACTCTCCCTCTCCATTAGACCTCCTCCCCCTCCTCTTCCTCTCCTGGCTCGGCATAAAATCAAAAAAAGGGTGGGGGAATTAAATCCAAATGGGTTTCACATATTATCCCAGGCACACGGTAGCTGAGTGGAGATGACCTGCTGGAGCCAATTAAAAGGCAGAGAGTGGTTTCTCTTGATGTGCACCATCACTGATGTGCCATATTACCTCAAGGCTGTGTGATATTGGCTGTTTGATGAGACAAGTGAGCTGATCCAACTCATCTTTGTCTTGTTGGAGATAAAATGTGATCAGTGAATATGGCCAAAGTTGGTTTATTTAGTTCTCCCCCCACCCCCGAATTGAAAGTATTAATATTCACTCAGCAAAACATCTGATTATCTAAACCCCAGACATGTTTTACTGCTCATAAATATCAATTGTCACTTTCAAAAGTTAGAAGGAAAGTATCATTGCTGCAGTATTCATTTTATGTTTAAAAGTTGCTGACAGTGCTTATTTTAGGCTCTATTTACAACAAATAAACTGGCACAACTATTTAATGTGCTGGCAAAAGGCTTGTTCTAATGGAATTGAATGGCCTGAATCTTAAAACCACACTTTGGATACAAGGTTAAGAAAATATATTTTAACCAAAGTATTACATACTCCTAGAAAAATATAATTTTTTCATGCCCATGTAATGGTAATGCATATTGTTCTGTACGTTCAGGATGGTTCTTTACAGTTCCTTTCTCTTGATTACCTACAGGCAGACAAAACAAATCTCATCTTTTGCAGTGAGGGGAGGGGAAACAGACCAGTCATCCAATTTGCATGATTTTAGATGTTACTGTCTAAAATAATTCAACACAGCAGTTCCACAAATAAATTCAACATATTTAACGTAACCAGATAACACCAACATTGCACAGACAAGATCTGTGCAATGTAGCAAAAGTTTAATATATCAAAATGTTAAATTAATTTACTTGTTCACTGTGAATTTAAAAAAAAAAAATGTCAGTGGAAGCATCTAGTATGTTCCCAGGTTTGGATGCTTCATCAGACGAGGCAGATGGTGGCAAAGCTCACCAAAAAATGTGTTGGCCAGGCTCTGATTCTGATTCCCAGTCCATTGGAACTCTACAAATTGCCATAGGCTAATAACCACAGCACCAATTGGACAGCTTAACTGAGAAAAAAAATGTATAGCGTGAAAAGACACAGCACTTTGTGCCAAAAAGGCAAATCTATAGAAAAAGTCATGATGTCTGCAAGAACTTTACAGCCTTACCCACACAAATAATACAAGACCGCCATTTCTGTTCAACAGAAAATAATCACAAAAACAGTTCAGGTCAAACAAAACGTTTGAGTTAAATGTACTTTGTGAAAAACGAGTTGCAGCCACTCAACAACTTTTTCTGACTCAGCTAAATATTAGGATGGCAAAGAATAAAAGAAACATTCATGGTATGTTTTTGATGAGGGAATAACATAACATCATGTAAAGCTCAAAACAGCCCATTTTACCTAATACGCCTCAACCCACTTTAAAACGGCATTAACTGCAAATTCTATAAGTATTTCTAAACATTGTTTGACAGAATTGAGTTGTGTTGTTACTTTTTTATTTTCATTTGAGTTTTATTTTCTTTTGTGGCTTTTCCAGAGTGAATAAGTACACAAAAATTGAAAATTACTTCTTTCAAACTCTCAAATTTATGCTGTTCACTGAATGCAGTTAGAAATTAAAAGTCTCAGGAAAATACTTTCGTCCTTTGTAGGCCTATTACTCATGAGTGAATCACACAAATTAAGATTGCAAAATGCCAAAAGGATTTTAACCTTCATGAGACACAGCAACGAAGGGATGACTGACCTATGACTCTAAGTCCTAGGAGATCAGGATATCTATGCCATGGACACAGATTCAAGGACAGAGGTAATTTGTTGACAGTGGTTATACTGCAACGAATTTCTGCAGGTCAACTCTTGAAGTCCTTCGGTGAGATTGATGAATTGTTGATGCAGATAACCTCTGGACACAGATTTTCCCAGGGGTACACAGAGAAAGTATTGGGATTCAGTCTGTAGTTTAAACAACAACAAAAAAAAAAAAGACCTGAATCTAATGTTGCAAATAAGACACTGACATCTGAAGGACACAAGGCTGTGCTAAAATTTCTAAGAACTGTTTAAATTATGTTAGATCGCTATGGCAAAAATTATCAGTGTGTGTTGGAGCAGTTAACACACAAGTATAAACCAGCAGGTTAGAAAGTCAGCTCTACAAGTCGTAGGTGATAGTCCTCAACAAGGTGGTCTGCTCTGTACACGTCCGTGGTCAGTCTCTGGTTCAATTAAAGGAGTCTGGGTATTTCGGTGTTGTACTTATGAGTTATTGTAGGAAGGATTGGGAGATGGAAGGATTGAGGTCTTGTCTGCAGTGGGCGTTGGTCCAGTCTGTCATTATGAAGAAAAAGCTGAGCCAAAAAGTGAGGCCCTCAATTTACTGGCCCATTTACTTTCCAGCATCTCACCTTAGATCATGAGTTATGGTGTATAGCAGAGAATAGAAAATCATTTATAAAGGTGCATGGAGTGAGCTGGCTAGGCTCACCCTGAGAGTTCACCCTCATGTCCATCAGGAGCTAAGAGTAGAGCTAGTGCTGAAAACTCAGCTGAAATGGCAGTATCCATCACAGTGTAGTAGTTAGTACTAAGTTTTTTTTTTCAATCATTATCATGTTTATATTATATTTTTACAACACATTCACCCCTAAAACAAAAAGTGCAAAGAATTCTCCAAACTAAGACATAAACTTGTGCAATAACTGCTGCCGAGGTGGATAACTTGTAAAACATATGCTCAAAAAGATTGTAGAAGTCCTTACTGCTATCAGAAAGACTGTTGATTAGCTAAACAATCACAAACAGATTGCAGTGAAAAATGCTGTCCTGGTTATTTATCATACCACAACATAAACGTGTGATTTAATAACACCACAGACAGCCGGTTTCTCAACAGATTATCCTAGAAGTACAAAATAAATAGCCAAGAAGATTCTTTTGATTTGTATTTTTGTCAAAACCAAAGTGGAAAAGAAGACAAAAACATTGAAAAAAATTAAATTTGCAGAGATTCACCCCACAGGAGTGGATAAAATACTGAAGTGTTCAAAATGAAATCCTCCCCTTACTGGAAAAGCAATCAGACATGCAGCAGCTCCTATGATTAAATAATGGAAGCTTGTAGTTGTAGGTGGGCATGTTCAAAGCTATTTCATCACTTTACTTTTTAAAAGTCTGCGTCTTGGGGTTTTCACATCAAATATAAAAAACACGCAGAAAAAACTAGATCAAAGCTTCTTTGCAGTCCTTTTCCCAGATGTATAATTAATACACATTCAGCTTTTTTTAATCATTGTCCTCATCTGTTATTAAAACCATAACCATAAAAATTGTGGTCATTATTATTATTATTATTATTATTATACTCTCCCCGTCAGAATAGCCTTAACATTCACGGCCGGCTGAACATGCCACTGCTGTTGCCAATAAAGCAGCAAGACATCAGGACGTTATCTGTGAAGACACGGACATCTGGCTCGGTTTCAGAGCCGGTCCTCCGCAGCAGAGCTGGGAATGCGAAATGTCCCATGACAATACATCAGTGGAATATCCTCGGCAACCATATGCTGCCTTTAAAAGATGCCTCTTTTCTCCGCTTTGCATCACGATGGGGACGACTAAACAGGGCTGGCAGGGTACTTGAAGTACTCATTAACGGAGGCGCGTCCAACATGTTTAGAAAGAACCTGCATGTCCACACCGGGACCTTAAATTACAACTGCACGCCACTTTGTTCCCTCCTCCCCTTCTTCCTCCTCCTTGCCTCATTCTTCCTTCAAATTACTCACTGCCAGCTCCCTTGTCATTTTTCTACTTTTCGACAATTTGAAGACATGTGTTTCAGCTGTTAACTTCCTGACACTTTATGACGTTTGGAGAAAAAGAAAAAAAAAAAAAAAACAAAACATAAGAGCCTATCCTCATTAGCGTCTGGATGGATGCCAGCGATAAATGAGAGGAAGGCAGTATAATAGCAGTCAGGGTAAGGCAGTCAGATGGCACCGTCCGCCTTGTGGTGGATGGGAAGAGAAAAGTGGCGTTCCAGTAACGTTCGTTCCTTCGGGGGTTTCCCAGCATGCCTGCTGATGTAAAAGTTTGATTGCACTTTAGAGATGTTGTAGAATGACTTTGGGGACGATCCGTTTGGCGCTGACAGATGTTGTCAAGTTGAGTGATGCCCCTTCAGGATGACAGTTCTGCACAGTGATGTGACTCATCTGAGCTGCTTGCAGCAAGGCCCAAAGTTAGAGGTGTAAGCTGGCTCATCCAGAGCAAAATGACTGTCCATGCTGTCATAAAGAAAAGTGATTTTGGACAAATTCTGATATATCTTCTGACTCTTTGAGATCCAGTATATATCGAAAAATAGCTTCTACAAGACACTTCTTTAAATGATCCTACTAAAAGTTAATGAGTGACCATAGCATTAACTTTAAAACTAAATGAATAGTTAATTATTTATTATTTTAAACTTGATATACAATATTTTAAACAAGTAATTATAAACCCTTTTGCTCATAGGTAAAAACTGGTGAAACTAAACAGGTAATTTCTGAGTAGAGCTATAAAGGAGCCATGGCTCAAACACACTGAGTTTGTTGATGTCCAGCAGAGGATTTAGTGTGAAATGCAAGGTGTATTGTACTTTGTGGGAAAAATAAGGGTAGAAGATAGTGAAGATTGATTTTATCTGATAAAGTCTTTTGTCTCTCATGGTCAGATACAGTTCAGTACACATTGTGTTCTTTAAGTTTCATGAATGGCTCCATCGCCATGGCACCAGTGCAAAACTCTAGAAGAAATAATCTGTTGGAAATAGACAAAAGGGAATATTTTTATAAGGTTTGAAGCTATTTAAGTCAGGCACAAAACTAACAATATGCATTTTAGAAAAAGAAGGGGCTGTTTAGCTGTTTCAGGACAAAGGAGTCACATTCGAGTCACATTACTTGGACTCGAGTCAGACTCAAGTCATTTATATTATGAATTTAGACTTCACTTGAAAAAATGTTTAGACTTCTGACTTGACTTGGACTTTGGCACTAATTACTTCAGAAATTCGAACTGGACTTGGACCTCTTAAAAAAACTTGACATCAATTAATTGTATTTTGCAACAGCGCATTGAACCAAAGCACTTGAATCCCTTTTTTGACAAAGGCCAGCAGAGCAAAGTATTAAAACTTTTTGTTAATACGGCCTGTATTAACAAAATACAGAACGTCTCTATCTTTCGACACTCTGTACACAGCCAATCAAATTACCCAGATTTTAAGAAGGGAGAAAAATAACACACACACACAAAAAAAAAAAGAATTAAAAATGCAAGACACCATGTGGAGGTGATATCAATATGATTTTCACAATCATATTGATATGGTTTTCCCTTTTGACACTACATAGTGTCAAAAGGGAAAAAAACTCTATCCTGATTTAAAAATATAGCAAAAAATTTAATGTATTCTTATTGGATCAAGAGGTTGCCAATATGGAGTGGTCAATCTAAGGCACTGTTAAAATTGGAAGCTCCTGCCATAGAGGTACAATTTTAGAATGACTTTTTTATACTTTGCAAGTTTAGTTACATATATTTTATAATGTTTTATGATGGATGCAGATTGAATTCTTTAGTTATTTCAATTATTTACATTTAACATATAATTGCAACATTGCTTCAAAAAAGACTCGAAAGCGCTTAAAATTCCAAGTTTTGAATTTGGGACTTGACTTGACTTGACTTGAGGATAAAGAATTTGGACTTACAAAACAATGACTTGGTCCCACCTCTTCTGTAACAACAAAACCATGAAAACACTTGGCGAATTCCAACTGATATATCTGGGCATATCAATTTGCCAGGAGGTTGAAGGTTTGGGAGTATGTGGGTTAAAATCCAGTTTGAAGTCTTATTGAGATGCTGAGGCATGGCATTATAAAGGCAATTTATTCTCAGACACCCTGTTGCCCCTCCCTGCTTCATGTGTCTGAATTAATGGAAAGTAAAGAAGAATACAGCAAAATTAATCAGTGATGTAAAAGACTCATTATTTATAATATCACAAGATATTATAGATAATGGATGGTAGCTGTTGCTGCCAGGACCTGCAAAACCATCTAGTATGTTTGAAAATCAAGTCGTTTTAAAATATTTTGTCCCCTTCATGAATGATATTATCATTAAAACATTGTAAATTATACAAAAAAGCAAAAAAAAAACAAAACAGCACAGCAGAAGTAGCACTGTACAATTTTACTTTTGTTCTACTCCTATAGACAGAATATAGAGCTTTACAATCCAATGCTCTCTAAACAAGATATATAAATAGATCTTCACCAAACAAGAAGCAGGAAAAACGATGTTAGTCTTTCTCTGTGTTGAGTGCTGATCTTTTGACCCTGACTCGATGTTATCAAAGACTATGACCACCAGCTGACTTTTTTTGTGGCTTTATTCATACAAACCGAGCAGCTCCATCAAAATTACAACATAATTGACTCAAATAAGTGGTGGCAGGGATTTAATGGAAACCAAACAGAACTCACCTTATCGTTTTAATGCTTTGCTCTGCTGGCCTTTGTCAAAAAAGGGATTCAAGTGCTTTGGTTCGATGCGCTGTTGCAAAACTGTGCAATTTCTCATGAAAAATGAATTCCCAGCACTCCACCGAAGTCCTTTCAGTTTCCATTCAACTTTTACCATCTCCTTGTGCAGTAAACAGTTCACCCCGATGCTTTCTGAACCAAAACACTTTGCTCGCCCATCGACTCGGCCTCTTCTCTTTTCTCCTCCAATTCCGTAACCTCCACTCTCACTCCACCCTCTCCATCCCATCAATTGGAAATCTCTCGGCATCGCACCTTAGACACCCAATCCCAGGCAGACAACTCCACAGAGTATTAAACAAACATAAGCAAAGAATGGAGTGGCTGCTGGAGAGGGAGATGGTCAGAGTGATAGGATTGCCAGACAGAGGGAGCAAAGAATCACAAGTGCTCTGAATTGTAGGTCTGGACGTGCCAGAAAAGAAAAAAAACAGCTCCAGGTGATGACACTGAATTGTTGAGGCACCTTCTGAGTGTGAACAAAATAATTATGGTAGAAATTGAAAACAAAAAGTGAGGGGGGATGATGGAGGAAAGGAAGGACATACAGGACAGGTCCTCTGATCCGTTTAAGGGAAACTGGAATTACTAAATCATGAAAGGACTTAATTGAAAACATTCTCCCACCGTTGCTGGATGATGAAAATGTTTCAGTAACTTGACATCATTGGCGTTAAGCCGGTGTTGTTCCCCTGTGGTTCACTGCGTTTACCTTCAGATGGACTCGGCTGGACGATCGACACGGCAGGATTTATGTGGAAACCCAAGATATCAAAGACGGGCCGGGTGTAAATAATGGAGATTTAAAGTCCAAAATGTTCTCTAGCAGAGCCTGCCGCATACTGCTCCCCTCATTACAGGAGCTGAATTCATTTTCTGAGAGGTCTTTTTGAGTCTCTGTTGATGAAATTGTTCTCACAAGGGTCCAGACTGAGGCAGACGTGAAGCTTTTAACCACATACCGCTAACCTCCCACCCAGGGAATTTCCCTTAGGCTGCACCGACAAATTTCTTTTCTTGTGCATTTCAGTGAAAGGCTTTAAGCTGCAGCACGGAAGAGTTTCAAGTTTGAGATTTGCAGTTTTGTGGTCTTTGTGGTGCATTTGAACAGAGTGTGAAGGAGGTCAGAGCACCTTTTCTTTGTTAAACCAAAATAAGGCTGCTTGCAGTACTTCGGTCAAAAAGGTTGGAAATTTTTTCTGGTTTGACAAAAGAAGCAGAAGGCTCTACAAATGCATTTTTCATTCACACATTGAGTCTCGGCTTTTCTGAAATTGAGTCGTTGGTGTAAAAGTTCCAGAAAGAAATTCCTGGCATCTTTCTCGTTAGCTGTAATCTCCAGCTTATTCCATATATCCCAGTTAGCATCCAGGAATGTGTAGTCCCTACATTTCTCAATATTTTGTTATATAAAATATAGAAATGAATATACATATTTTACACAAGGTTTTCAGGTAAAATCAAACTAACATTCCATCAAAGTACACACATGGATGTATGGTGAACAAGGATATAAGAAGAGGTCAGTATGATAAATAACAGTGGCAAACAATAAAATTGGAAATATTATAAGTTAATGCAACTAAATGAAAAGCGTTAGATGTGTGCATTAACATAAAAAAGATTTATGTTGTGTGGGTATATTTTATGGTTGCAAGCAATTCTTTCCTTTTCATTGTCAATAAAATTATAGAGCATGCTTTAAAATCACCATCTCAAAATTCCAGGATGTTTTCCTACTTCCAAATTTATACAGCATATCTTTATAAATGTGCATTTATTGACAAAAGTATTTCCCTTTTCAAAAAGTTGAGAAAATATAAGACAAGTGAAAAAAAAAAGAATCATCATTATTCATTTTTGTTATTACTGAAAAACAATTTCTTCATCAATTAGGTTCCAGGCTTCTTTGAAGATGTAGCAACTGACAAAGAAGCTTCAAAGAATTTTTTTTTCTTTGCTCCTTGTTTACTCTTTTTTTTTTTTATCAGAAATTTCCAGGGTTTGAAGTGTGTTTGCTTAGTTGACCGATGATTTATTTTTCTAAAAGATGACTTAGCCATTAGGAAACTTCTCTTCCATTGATGAAATGAGGACAGTGACCACTATTTAGTAAAACCTTTTTCACTCTCACCATATCATTTTATGTCAAAACAATGATCTGTCCAGCTCCCTCTGCATTACTTGCAACCCACTATTTAGTAAAACCTTTTTCACTCTCAATATTCAAGAACTAGCAAGCACAACATCTTCTTTACTAGTCATCATTGCTGTGTCATAGGTCAATAATCCAACAGATATTGGAATAGACAAATGCCCAGTTACCCCACTTTACCCTTTAGTTTTCCCGTTTGAAACAAGGAAACAAGTCCGTCATCTGTTTTGGCTGCAGCATTCGACAACTTAACAAAAAAAGTTGTCAAATGCTTAATAATGTACCCTACCATCATACCACCAGGCCCCTTCAATAGAGGCGTGCTCTACACTTTGAAAAGTAATGTATTAAAGGAAAGATTATAGTTAAGTCTTCTTGTGTAGTGCACAAGAAGACTGCTTAGCAGACAATAACAGGGAAGTACACTATTTTATTGACTTTAAAGGCCTCCCTCTGCATCGATTTGTTACACAAACAGTTCTGTCAAACAGCAGTTTGCAACAATGTTGACAGAGAATAGGCAGTTTTTGTCATGTCTGTTTTTTCAAGACTGTACAGCTTTATCTGCCAACATTTTGGTGAGGTCTGTCAAGAAACCATTCAGACCCTAAGCAGGCACTGTTTTAGGCCGTAGTAAAAATAAATAAATTAACTTTTATCCAAGATTTGAATGATTGATCTTGTTGTTATGATCTGTGGTAAGTGAAGTAAAACAATGTGTTCATAAGTTCATCATGAAATTTGTTAAATTGAGTGAAAAAACTGAATTTCTTCTTAATGTTCCAGAGAAGCACAGAGTTGCAGATAGTTGCAATGCGGAAGGCAAAATATGTAATTTTTTTGTTGTTGTTTTGTTTTTTTTTTTTTTACAAGTAAAAATCTGAAAAGTGTCACATTTATGGTAACCTTGCTTTGTTCTGATACCACTTGCTACAAGGGTCAAAGATCACCAAATAAAACAGCGGAAAGTTCCTTAATTATTTATCTCATAAAAATACAATCTAAATTTTCCACCTATGACTGTGAAGGTCAGTGAAATCAGTGGTCTATGATGTGCATGAGTGAAGAATGTGTAAGTGCTATTTTGTGCAAACAAAAGGCAAGTGACAGAAAACCTATGAAAGTGAACAGAGAGAAGTTATTCTGTAGTCAAGTTTTAAACAACTGAGGACCTTTCTAGCTCCTCAGTTGTTCTAAATCACAATAAGTAATACAATATGTGTATGAGTGTTACAGAGCAAAAGTAGATTCTCAAACCTACTACAAGATAACCTGCTAGACCTGTAGCAACCTTAAGTGAAATCCAGTGTAATTAGCTGCAGTTATGTCAGATAACCATAACATATCCAGATGATATCACTGCTCTCTGTGCTCTGGTTATCATCTGAAAGCCCAACAAGACATATATGTTCATCTAAACTGATGAGTCAAGTGTTGATCAGAGAAGCAGCCAAGAGGCCTGTTTTTCAAAGAAGAGTCTATACAAAATTCAGTTTAGATGTGCAAAGGTGGTAGAGCCATACCAGAGTTTGGCAGTGAAAAAACTGCCAGTAGAAATTCAAGCTTATTAGCATTCTTTCAAATTCTGGGGAAAAATATAAATAAATAAATTGCATTGTTGGTATGTTTCAGCAGATGAAACAAGCATGTGCACTCTGGAAGAATGTGTTGTTCTCCATATACTGCAGTGCTCCACAGAGGCTGGCTGGGAAAAATGACAGTGAGAGCCCGCTGAGAGATTTTCCGGGCGTATGGGTCCATTTTCTGGTTCAGATCAGGTTAGCGCTGTTGTAAAATTGAGTTTATTTGGGCGTAAAAACCTCCAAACATGAGCCTGAGAAGGCAGCTCATCCCTCTGCTGTTATTCTGAGCAGTTCTCGTCTTCTCATCTACTGTTCGACCTTCAATGATTTCTTTAGATATTGCTCATGTTTAGAATAATCAAGTGAAGCAATCTCTGAAAGGCTGACAGAGTATGCGGATTCTCAAACAGATCACCATCTATGTGTCCAAGATCACCAGCGGTAGCACTTTCATTCTTATGTTTTCCTTTGCATATCACTCTAAATAGTTTCTAAGTGCAATCTGAGATGGGGCCTCTAAATGTTTTATGAGTTAAACCTCTATGTAGTTCCTATCCCGGCACTGGCTAATATGAATTTGCACAGAGCTGTCAGAGTGTGGGCACTTATCTCCAAGTCAGCCTCCTGCTAACATGGCTATATCTCTTAAAGATGGTGCGAATAATAAAAGGAAAGACTTCGCCTTCTTTCAAAGAGCACTTCAGAACTTTATAATTTTTTTTTCTACCAAAGTGGCTCTTTCTAACTCTTGGCTGAATATAATTGCTTCTGGGGGTACAATGAAAATGTTCTTTCCCCAGCAGCAGGGACCTTGTTCGCTTTGCATTTACGTTCCAGTGTCACAGCTCATCTCTGAGAATCAGAAAGAGAAAAGTGAAAACTTCTTTCATACAAGCTTTATTCATACTTTAAGAAATGCTCTTCAAAATAAATAATAAACCAGACTCTCAATTGTCCTTCAGTGCTTTCATTCTTCACAGACGCAAATTCAATCAGATGAATAAGACTGTTTGGCTTTTTCACCAATGAAGAGGAAATTTTGAGCAGTTTGTCTATTAGGCCAATAATGACTAAATTACCAGGTTAGGTTGAATAAACAATTTCATGCTGCTTTCAGAAGTGCTTAGTCAAGATTGATGGATAAACAGCAGAAAATAAGCAAAATGGTTTTGAATAAAAATGTACACAATTTGAAGTATTTCACAAATCTTATAAAAATTATTAAACCAAAGGTGAACAGTATCCATTTAAAACATTTGGTATCATGTCATGTTTACTAACACTTTTCTTTTAGATCCTCTGGAGTTTAGATTTTAATTCTGGTCTTAGTACCTTCTTTATCTTGATGCCGCGCATTTGTCTTGCACATTCAATTTCATTTATTATTTCTTTGCACCTGAGTCCATAAGCCCATTGCAGCACACCTGCTTAATGTTATTGCTCACTATCCTCAGATACTGATGGGTTCTTTGTGTCATGTTCAACATAAAGAGAACTAAAATGTGAACGGGGAAGTGTTTTGAACTTGTTGTTTAAAACGTACAATTTTTTTGATAAAATTTTGGACTTTACAATTGTATCTCTAAGTTAGCATTAGCGTTAGTTAGCCTGGCTATATTTTCCAACGGCTAAATGGCCCAATTTCTGTAATGTTTAATGTCTGAACTCTGCTTATATTGGAAAGGCATGGGCTACTAGTGCATTGTGCAGTGGAATGAAAAAAGCAAACAATGAAGAAAAAAAAAAAAAAAAACAAAGGAAAATTTAAAACCCATGACATGACTCGAACACGGCGATCATGGCAGACTGGGACGACTGTTACAAGTTCACAAGTTCAAAGGAGGAAAAAATTACTGACAACTTGCAATATCTTATTTTATTTTCCATGTTATCATCAAAAAACAGAATGAAAGACACTGGTGGGATGTTTGTCTGCTGAATTGGACCAGGACCGAGAAGGGGGAGTTCAGTGTTTCCATCAACAGTACATATTTCCTCACAGCTTCGGACAATTGCTCCTCAAATTCTATCCATCCAGTTGACTGAGTGAGATGATATTAACTATGATTCCTTTATTAATAGAAAAAGAAAATGTCATCCTACATAAACATACAACTGTTTTGCCAATAATAACTTACTATGAATATAACATATTAAGCCTTAATGTCTTTAAGTTTTGCATCTATAGGGACAATATTGAAGCTCTTTGTACAGCCAGTCCCAGAATATCCCAGCATCGATGTAATCATCAGGGTAAGCTCAGGGAAGGTTATTGGATTTCTACTAAAAATAGCTAAATAATCTCTTTATTTTCTCACTCATTTTAAATAGATAAGATACATTTAGTGTTTCAGAAATGATTAAATGTCTCGTAAAGATGGTAATTTTCTCTGGACAGTGCTCTGAGGCAGCCCGTCCTTTTCCCCCATTTTCCATCTCTTCTACCCAATAATCCTCCATTTGCCCATCAGCCTTTGCACAAACCACAAAAAGGAGACCCACTGCTGTTTAATTTCAACCCACGATCAATCTCCAATCAAGAGGACTATATAGGTAATCACCAGAATCTTCTGAAGGAGAAGAAAGCCAATTTTCACAGCCTATATATCTGTGTGTGGGATCCCCTCATTGATTGCTGTGTGAATATGGGCCTGAAGCAGGAGCAGCAGCCCCAAGAAGCGAAGGCAGAGTGAGTTTGTTTATGAGAATCAGGTATTTTCAGCAGCAGATGGCAAACAGAGGGGCTAAATTTCACATTAGTCTTCGTGTTCAGAGCCATCGTGTTCAGACGAAGGTGTCTGACTGCATCATCATCATCGTCAGTATCGATATATCAGAGCTGCTCGCCACACTGCAAGCGGACAGCAAACGCCTAATTAAAGGAGCAGGCTGACATTTTGGGAGACGCCGTTGTTTGCTGTCCGGCTCAGAGTCGTCGGAGAAGGTCGATATCAGGTTCATCTGTGCCCAGTGTGGAGATGATCTCACAGCTTTGTAATTACTGTAAATCTTTAAACAAACACTTCTCTTGTAATTCATTAAAGACTCCATTAAAAGTGTTGTCTCTATTTGTTTTGGCAGCTGTGCATCTTCAATTAACAAGCTGCTGATTGACTGGGGAAGAAATGAAAAAGAAACAGTGATAGAGCAGAGAAAAAAATGCTAAACTTTCAGCCTCAAAGATAAACGATCTACATGCATTTACACAGTTTCCCAATTAAGTTTACTTTCTCAGAAACCCACACTTCTTATCAGATCAACAAATAGCCACCCCAAGGTCAGTTCTATATATGAAAATTAAGCCTCAAACTCTGAGTCATTGATATTTATCATGTAATGTATAAATGTGCATAATCAAGGCATAATGTAAGTTAAAAGAATAGCAATTCTGTCTTTATCATTGCACATGTTAGTATCAGATATGTTTGGCATTAATTAAACATTTTTCCTTCAAAGACATAATGTAAGAATCCGGCCTGGCACCTACCAGCAGGATAATGATTGCTGCAACAAAGCAAAATACAGTTCAAAAATGATTTGGGGAGGTCATTTGGTTGTCAACCGGAATGAATAGCGGACAAATGTTTTATATCTTATTAAAATATTTAGAAACATGTAATAGGCCTATATATGAACAAACGCCACTCTACAGTTTTACAAGATTTGATCTGCAGCCAGAGCCACCACTCATTAGTGATTTGTTGGTCATGACTCTTTGAAGTGAACAACGGGTGTTGGCTCCTCACAGAGCCCTTGATTTTTCGGTTTGGTTTTGGGGCTTTTTGTGAAAGTTTTATGACAATATGTGGGAGCATAAAGGGTGATAGAGCTGCTGGTGTCTGCACTGAGTGGGAGGGGAAGGACTACAGTGCAGCCAGCACTCAATCAGCAGCAGCACAACGCACCAGAGGGGCAGCGCAAGACTCCAGGTATGAGAGAGAGAAGTATGCTCCATCTTAAAAGCCACACTGCTGAATCACACGCTTTCGCACCATTTCAAATAATTTTGTTTATCTAATCAGTAATTCATTTTAAGCTTATTTTAGTAATTTGTGCAACAAAATCTGAGGAGCCGTTTGGGAGCCGGCTCTTTTCGGTGAGCTGATCCAAAAGAATTGGCTCTCTAAAAAGAGACAGAATTCTCATCACTATCACTCAGACATGTATCCAGTACCTGGGCTATAACTCTCACTTTTCTTGAGATAATCCACCACTGAAGTAAAGACAATGTTAGGTACAAAAAGGACATGAGTGTTGCTTATTGGTCTCATACAATTATCGGTATGTGCAGAATATGGTGGTCTGCACTACATAACATCTGGTGGACACAATAAGGTTTATTTATTTATTTTTATTCTTTGTCCCTCTAGGGGCTCAGCATTTTTGTCTGACATAATTTTATTAAATCAGAATTTCTGATCAATTACTCTGCTTGAGTAGCATTTGTACCACATACTTTTTTACGATTATTTGAGTAATTTCTTGGACAGATAGTCAATTTTATTTGAGTAAAAATATTGTTCAAGTAGTGCTACCTTTACTCGAGTACAATTTTTGGGTACTCTGCCCACTTTTGATCTTATATAACATTCTATATCTTTAATAAATTGATATATTTTATGAGGCTTTCAATGATTTTGTAACTTACTGAGATGAAGATACGCCACTTTAATAGAGGAGATTTTTTTTTTCTTTTCCCCAAGTTATTGAGTTCAGTCTTCAGTTTCTTATTTTATTTTTTTGCACATTAGAGTCTTTTTTTGTTTTACTCAAAAGGAATCTGAATAAAATAATTTAGTTGGGCATAAACTAATTAATTCCCTTTGCACAGACTGACTCCATTACAGTCCTGGAAGTGATAAAATCTGTAGTGCATGTTCAAAGAACTGACTGCAGTTTTTTTTCTTTGTGAGCACAAACAAAGCGGAAACACATTTATAGAGTTGTTACCAGCGCGGTTGTTAATTAAGAGTGCAGACTCAGAAAGATGATTCATTAAAACTTCTATGAATGAAATGAACTGAACCTGTCCCATGTGAGGTGCCTTTTTTTT
Organism: Girardinus metallicus; assembly: GCA_903067095.1. Classification (NCBI taxonomy): domain Eukaryota; kingdom Metazoa; phylum Chordata; class Actinopteri; order Cyprinodontiformes; family Poeciliidae; genus Girardinus; species Girardinus metallicus. The sequence continues at coordinate 18,735 of CAEGAE010073867.1, forward strand.
TTCTAAGACTAGGCAGGATTAACCAGATATCCCTGCTCCTCGCAGCATTGTAATAACAAAAGAGACTGAGTTATGCTATAATAAATTACACAGGGAGAACGAAGATGACAGTTACCCCTGATGACACCTAAATAGCAAAATAAATTACCTTCTTCTAGAAGCTTCCAGCTCTGTGAACACAAGGCTGGAACTCTGACTGTCGCTCTTTGTCTGACTCATTAACCCATCTAAAACAGATAGCATAAAACCAAGCAGCAGGTTCCCTTTTGAAACCATCCCGAGCACACACTGAACACACATATACTCGGTAAGCTTCCTCCATGAATTAGAGATGGGCTTATGAACTTATAATGTGAACAGTGACAGCCGAGCCCCACGGATGGTGTTTCTGTTCGTTAATGAGGGGGTTGAATCACGACTGGGCCATGTACTACAGCATCGACACCATGCTCGTGTTGCTCTGTGAAACACAAAGAGTTTGGGAGGATTTGTGTTGGAAAGAAAAAAAAAAAGAAACAATAAAAACTGTTATTAGCAGCTTTGGCTCGGATGTGACACAGTTGGACAAGATGACGCCTTGTTAGCAGCTAAAAAAAGTCCCAGATTTTGCATAGTTAGCTGTGCAGAGACAAAGCAGGGGAGGAAGAAGGTCTCGGCTGCAATCTTTACATTCTGTCTCCATGTAGGGACAACATGCTGCACTTTTTAGCCAAATTAGCTCATGGAATTTTGACAGTTTGTCAAAAAACTTGCACCAATTCCCGAGGGGAAGTTAAACTCAAAGAACTTTTGTCAACCCCCAGTATTTTTGTCTCTAGCCAAAACATAGGTGAAAAAAATCCTGATATAAAAAATATGTTTAAGGCAGAATACCTTCAAAACTTTAATTTGTGTCTGCAACCAACAATGTGTTTATGCTAATCAAGCTGTGGATAAAACACTTCTTGGCCTCATGTTGGAACCCCAAATTGTTGACAACCAAATTAAGTTTTTTTTTAAAAAAACCCTTCTGCTCTGTCTCAAGATGATGGAAAGAATCAGGATCACATGACACACACAGGCAGAAACCCCTTCAATTTCTCTTTTAGATTTAGAATCTAATCAACAGAATGCTGTGCAAAAAGGCTAAAATAATTTTGCACGTCATGCACACAAAGAAAGGGTGTGGCTCGGAAAAACTAGTCATCAAAAACATGGAATAATGTGTTTGGGCCCAGAAAAGCCTCAATGAGGAGATCTTTTTTCCCCATTTTATTTTGGTAGGTCTTTAGCAGTGATGCACCATACAAGACCTCAGGTAGTGGGGTATTTCTCAGAGACCCCAAGTAATTTACTAATGCATCCAACATATGTACAACACAGAAAGTGTCAGAACCCTGTAATTTAAGGTAACGATCCCTCTGTTAAGAGGATTTATTATTCATCATAATATAATTCAGTCTAAGAGTAGATGTTGTATAACACAATTTTCTGGCTGATGTAACATTAATAGAGTCAAGGCTGTCAAAGGTTGAGCTTTATTAGAAATGGTAGTTTTAAAATATATTTACAGACATGGATATTGACAGACCTAGATTGTACTTTTCAGATGTCTTTTTATTAGAATTACTGGTTTCTAAAATTCAGTGTTCGGAACATTGAGGTTATAAATAGAGTTTGACAGTTTGTGATATTCTGAGCTTTTGTATCTAGCCTCAGTGTTTGCTGATGCTTCATCAAATTACTTGGGTAATGATCATAATAACTGTTGGCTTTCCACAAATACTTTTTTTAAATTGGTAGCTAAATTATAATAGGGTGCATCATTTAACCTAATTAATTTTGTTTTTGTTTGCTCAAAAACATAAATTAAATTTTATACTGTTTTGGTTTTAGTGTTTTGTTGACTAACCGCTGACTACTGTTTTGGCATTAAATTAAACAATACTTTCCAAAGGCATCAGTTTCCTAATCTGTTAAGCGAAGACAAACAGGCCATTCGTTTTGATGAGTCATCTTGCACGATCGAAAGACACACCAAGTCAAAATGTGAAGGTCCAGAAAAAGTCGTCCCAGAAAGAAACAGACGCTCGCTGTGTGCGTACACTCTTAATGTGACGTGCATCAAGGAAGGAAGCCTGAGCTGCTGAGGTAATGTGGCGTGCTGGATCTTCCCCGTCTCAAACAGGGCCAGGCGAGCCCTCCTGGGATGCGGGTTCGGTCCCTGGTAATAAAAGGGTAATTAGCTGCCCCCCCTTCCCTCCACCCTCTCATCACGGAGCCTCACCCCTAGAGTCTGCCTCCCGTCTAATACCATCATTTCCCCCGATGGATGTCGCAGCCCGATGAGTGCCTGTCAGGGGATGCTGCAGTATTCATGATGGAAATTACCGATGCACATGGTAATGATGTGAAAAAGATATACCACAGACCTCTCAATAGACTGTTCATTCATTTGGATGTGTCAATCAAGCAACACATTGCTACCAAATGGCAACTCTCGACAAAAGAGATTCTAAAAGGATTGCTTAAGAACAGTACAATTTTCTCCTCTCAAGTAAGATGTTTAGCTTAATGACTACTTAGATCACAATGAACCAAGTTGCACCTGAAAACTCTCTGAAAACTGACTGATAAGTGCACTGAGAGACTGAAAAACTCAAAGAAGCTCATTAAAAATACCCAGATTCACCCTTTTAGAAACGGCTCATACAGCTGAAAGATGTTTGCGTACACCGTATCAAGATACAAGATTTGTTGTTATAGTAATCGGAAACAAAGCGGTGCAAACCAAAGACAAACTAAACAGTCCAGCATTCCAGTTTTATTTTCAGAAATTTTGTTTGATGATCTGATATATGCCCAGCTCTCAAATAAAGAGCCTGACCACTCTTTATTTGGTCAGCGCACAAGTGCTTGCGAGAAAGCACAAACCGCTTTGTGAGAAAGCGAAAAATATGGATCAATACTAAGTGAGAAATGGGAAATTAAAGATTGTCAGATGGAGCAGGGGTCAGTTATAAAGATGGTTTCACACTGATGCCATAGAGCAACAACAACAATACTACTATGCATCTTTTTTTATAGGTTTGTTCCTTGCATGGTGCAATAACAGTCACTTTTACAAAAGTTATTTAATTACAGCTGTATTTATTTTGATATATTCTGTTTTAAAACTTCTGTCAGTTATTACTCAAGATAAGAGTCAGTACGGAGTTCATGGAATCTAAATGCAGGACATGAATTTATGTAATTATTTTTTTTTATTTTCGGCCTGTAAGACATGATTTTCATATAGCTGCACTTTTTAGTGGGTAAAAACATGTATGTTTATAAAAAAAACAAAACAAAACAAACTTTCAAAAAAGTTGAGAATTTCTTTATGCTGTCTAAAGTCAAGTTGCTGGCAGAGAGCGAGGCTTCTTTTGTAACATTTGTGTCATCTGTGGTCACCTCTGTGCCGACAAACAAAATAATTACATCGAAAGCATTGTCTGCTGTATAAATGGTGTTGTAACTCAAATCTTGGAGATAACAGATGCATCATTATTTTTTGTTTTGTTGCACAGCTTTGAGGCCTGAAACGGAGGCGGCAGAATTACAGAGAGGAGGGTGATGCAATTTGGAAAACTTTATCTGGGCATGAGCAGACAAGACGGAGGAAAACAAGATAAATCTGAGGAAGTAAAATGAATTAAAGAAAGTGTGTGTGCATGTGTCTGCCTTTGCACACGCACGCGAACTGAGTGTGTGTGTTTGTGAGCTTTATCAGCAGGCAGCGAGCCCTCAGATCTCACACTCCATCTCAGACTCAATCTTCACCCAACACCCAACTGCTGCCACGAAACACATAATACACTGCAGAAGAAAAAGGCTCAACCAAAGTTCAACCTTAAGGTTTTCCATGTAGTGTAGGGACACATCTAAAATGTACGGGACACCAGACCTCAAGGTCTGCATTGGAAGATCTCAGGAGTATGCTCTTCTCTATTTTTCTGTCAAGAAAACTGTTTTTGTTAGGTCTCAGCAACAGAGAAGGCAGTTGTGCCAGGTGTCCCACTCTCATGGTGGATGGGCCAAAACTGGGATCTCTGACTATCAAATAACGGTCAAAGTGTCTGGCTTTTGATAATATATAACACTTATAAGATTTTAGTATTAAAAATACTTTTCTTATTGGCTCTATGTATGATCTAATTCATCTCATTTTATGTACAGAAGCTTATTTTCTGCAGTTTATTGAGTTTTTGATGATATTCTGCTTTACTGATAAGTACTTGTACTTAATTTCCCAGCTTTATGTTTTTTTTGACTGTGAATGTACAATGGGAAAAAAAAAAGAAAAAAGATGAGAAAACAAACTTGCTCCCAAACTCATACCGAGAATCAAAACAAGGACCGAAGGCTGAAATCAATTTCTTCTTTTAGGCATAGATTACCTGGTCCACATTTGTTTATATAAAACTTTCTTCAATTGATCACTGCTTTGAGTGTTGTTTTTTTGTGTTTTTGGTCATTATTATTCCATTCACTATAAGGCTACATTGATTATTTTGAACATTGAATGTTTTGGTTACAAGGTAATTCAACACTTTTGTTGTTTTTTGTTTTTTTTTCTTGTGAATTTCACGGTTCATCATTTTGCCTGTTACATTTCTGTTTTTGCTGTAGTACAGATAAAAAGGTCAAGATCTAAGAAATATTCAGGGAAATTGCAACTTTGCTAAAGGTTGGTTAACTTTACAACATCTTCAGTAAACAAAAGCAGAAACAGATTTGAAGAGATTATGCAGAGGAGATTTTGCATATGTACAAAAGTGATTCATAGCACCAGGGTGCAAGGAGTAATCCTGATATGCTAAAGTTGATAGCTTTCTGTTGGGCTGTCATGGCTAACATGACTTGTGATTACTTCCTACCCTGAGTGACCTTGAAAGCTCTAAAAAAAAAACTGTATGACCTACAGCTACATTTGTTCTAGAGAAGACTAAATCACTGAAGCAAATCATGTCGAATTTAACACTTTTAAAACTTCCACCTTCATTGTACTTTATTGAAAGTAGTTAATGGTTGGAAGTAGAAATAAAGAGCTAAATGTAATATATTCGTTTTTTGGGGTTTTTTTGAAAGTGCATTTGCATTTAGCCTTTGATGTATGAATAGACTAGTAAACTACAAAAATGTGGCTGCAACATCACAAAAATACAAAAGAAGTTTAATATGTATAAATGCTTTTTCAGTACCTTGTATCCGTCAGCTAATAATTCATCAAAAAAGTTTTTACTCTTCACTTGCTTTCATTTTTGTCCTTTGATACTTCAAAGATTAAAAGAAATAGTTTGGTGGAATTTTCTTGACTGTGTTGGGAAAAAAGACTGAAAACATTCATGCTCAGAACTCTAATTTTCAAAAATGCAAATCTTTCAAGTTTGTAAAAAGCTTAGGCCTCATACATATGTATGTTTATGTAGGCTGTATGAATTCATACACGTTGTAAACAATCTTTTTCACTCACTGAGTATATACCAGCATATGCACAGTTGAGCATTAGCATGCGGTTTTGGGAGGCGCGCCCACGGAGCCACTCAGCTGCGTCAATCTCCCGTTGAAGCTTTTCAATTTCGTCTGATCTCAAAGATTTACGAATATGGAAGTCAGGAGATAACACATCCACGCATATCACTGCTAAGTCTGTCACAGTATGGCATTGGAAGGGTTGGGGAATGTTCTGCTTCCCTCACAAGCACTGATATGCAGCAGTGACTGGAGAACCAGTATATCAACCAATGAGGTGCCACATAGTTACAAGCAAGTAACTATGTGGCTCAAGACTTAAATTTTTAAATTTTTTCCCAGCTTTTTTACTTTTACTAACTTTATTTTATCATGCTACTTTCCATTCATACATTAACTGCAATCATTCCTTCCAGTATTTTAATGTCCTTCCTCATTTTCTTTCTCTTCATTGAAGCTACACGTGATCCAGTATTTCTGTGTTTGGAAGCAGAAATTGGCTAAGCTATTACAACCAGTAACTTCATAATTTCTCTCTACACCAAGACCTGCTTTTCTGTGTCCACTGTCATTGTATTTCTTGATATAACCATTGAGGGAGTTAGAGAGAGGCTACTTGCTTCTTCAGGAGTAGAGATTGCTTCAAAGTCAATGACTTGACCACTTCAGCTGCACTTTCCTTAGAAAGACCCTCCTACCCCTTTACAATAATAAACTGTGCTTAACAGTGAAGTGTTATGACTAGGATAAAAATTTATAATATCACTTTTGAGTCACATAGTGTGAATATGTATGACTATTTTTTAAAAATATATTTATATATCAAACTGGGTGGAATTTAGTGTGATATGCCATGCTAGTTTTCTACCACACAGAATTTGTACGAAAAGTAAAAATTTTCTTAAACCCTTATTGTCTCCTCTACATGGCTTGTGTAATACTGCAAATGGGACGTCATGTAGCTTTCTTTTAGCAATGTTCTGATATTACTGTTCAAAAAACAACAGGGGTCTCATTTATAAAGGATTGCATAGGATTGCATAGGAATTGGAGTGCACAGCTAGTTGATGTCTTGTTGGTAGACAAGACTGGGGATCTGTGCAGATCTTCCACCATGGGCCTTTGCTCGCAGGTAAAAGATAGCATCTTAGGGAAAAGGTAGTAGAAAAAAAAAAAAGAAAGATTAATAAAGTCGTATCGGTGCTATGGTTACCGTCACTCTGAATATTGTCTATACATTTCATTTTTGCAGTGATCTGGTCAGGTTTTGAAACATGTAGATCATGCAACCATAGCAGTGTGTTAATCCAATGTGAATAATGACACTGTGAAGTGGTCTTTACAGTACTTTATCAGACGATCTGATTGAAGTCTGTCCTTACCTTTCTTTAGACACTTTTCCACCATCAATTCATGCTCTGACCATTTAATGTGAATTTCGGTTCTACCCCAGGTAGAGGTAGAACCATTACGCATTACACATTCTTTTCCGGACACACAGTCGGTGCAAAACCAGTCAGAAAACTGACCACAGCTTCTCTCTTCTTTATTGCTGTGTGTTCTTCAAAGATACACGTTGCTAGCAGCACTGCTAAATCACGGTGATACGAAAGCAAACGTTACCACATTTGTTCCTCGTGATTAAACTCATATTTGCTCCTGCGTACGAGGCAGCTCTCTGATAGCAAACAGCATTCACATATAATGTTTTCAGTGGAGTAAATTATGAGCCAATCAATGAATGTGAACAGCTCTCAATCAAATTGCTACTATGCCATATCTGGCTTGGTGCAGCTAGTACTACCCCTGAAGTAGGTACATCCTTAGTAAATCCTTTGCAGAGCCGCAAAGGATTTACTAATGGAAATTGAGTCTGGCTGAGGCGGACCGAGATCGTATCGGTTGGAGGCAGTCTAGTGGAAAAGCGCATTTTGTTTCCAAACAAGACTGAGAAGAAAACCAGAGAATGTATATACAACAATTTTTTCTGGATGTGCACATTGACTGTGCCGAATTGCAGAATACAATCTGGTAAACTGACCTGCCAAAACAGAGTCTGAGAGCAAGTGGAACAAATTTAAGTCAAGAACAAATTGAAGACATTTTAATGAGTTAAACAGGCTATTCTGGCATACAAAAGGGAACTCAAGCTCAGAAGAATGCAGCGCATGAAACAACCACAACTAAGTAAACCTGCCAGTCATCAGACAATAAGCTACATTTATGTAGCCCTGAACATGTCAATATACATGATGTTAGAGATCACTCTTACCACTGTGACAAATGTTTCAACAGAAGGTTGCCTCGTTCTACAATCACTATTGACAAAGAATGTATTTGACTGGACTTGGTTTTTAGTTATCAGTATCTTCTATGTATTTTCTTTTTTGAAGTTGCAGTGAAAAAATTCTGTCTGTTGTGTCCTTCACCCTCTTTTCTTTTTACTGTAGGTTCAATTTGACATTTTTTTACAGCAAGTGTTCAGATTATGTCTCCTGGACATGTCCACTGCCTTAGGTGAAAGTCCTGTTGCCTACTGTATTTTAAATACTTTCTAGTGTCCAGGTCAAGTAGGACAGTGTCATTAAAGATGGATAATCTGAGAAGTTCAAGTCTGTGCACTGATTTTAACATATCCTTATGGAAAATACCATTGCTTACTTCTACTGATTATTGCTGCTCTTCTGAATAGAGTTAAAATGTTTGTTGCAGTATTTTTCTGCAAGGGGAAAATAAAAATAGGGCTAAGACTGTGTTGAGTTTTATCTTGGAGCACTGAAAATATTTATGCTGTTATTTTGTATGCAGCCAAACACAAGCTTATTCCAGAAGTCATTCTAATTGAAATGTATAGTATAGGTAAACATAAACAAAGCATCCACTTAGGAGGGGCACTTTGCTGGCAAGGAAGGATGCTTGGTCCATCGCAGGTCCCAGGTTGGGACTGAAGTACAGGGACTCATTACCAATTTTGTTCTCTGGCTTGGACTATGCCAACATAATATTGATGCAATAAAGACTGGAAAAGTGTTGGTAATTCTCACCCTCCCAAATGACACAAAATAGCAAAGGATGAACCAATAGTCAGTTTAAAGAAAAATTGCTCATCTTTTATCTTACATTGCATCATAAGAACTCAATATTACACAGATCAATGTCTGTGTACTTGCTTCTTTTATCTGACACCCTGCATAGTACACTTCATAAAGCTTCATTTACAATGAGCTGTGTATTGATGAATATTACGGCAGACAATCAGACGCAGGAAGTCTAAAACAAAGTGTTGCCTCAGCTAATGGCTTCACTGCTAAATAATTACAGTCCAACCCTGCACTGCTAATGGAAGCCCGCATGAAACAAAAGTACACACATGAGCGAACACAAGCGTGTGCTCGCACACTCGAGTGCAAATGCACACAGGCGTATGCAATTACAAGAAGACAAGACACAAATGTAATGTGTGCCTCACAAACACGAATAAATAAACACACAATTACAAAGAGACAGGATGTAAATGAGTTTTCACGCACAGACACGTGTGGACTCACATGCGCGTGCATGTGTTTAGATGCAGGCAAACATCTCAATAAAAGGGAGGTTTAAATGAGCTTTACCTCACATACACACACACGCAGAAACATATGCACACACTCCTTCTGCTGGTGAGTGAAGTGTCAGGTTAAGCAGAATGAATGGCCTTGCTCTGAAAACACAAATTGCAAAGTAAACAGATTAGAGTGAAAACAGACTCCTCCACTCATCCACCCCCTCAAGCCAAACCATCTCTCTATCACTCCATCATCCATACTCTATGACTTCATTTTTCTCCATCTTTCTTTGAATCAGCTCTCTTCATTTTCCATTCAGTTTCCCCAACTCTTTTCCTGTCATGGGAATGTGTATAGACAGCATCAACTTTGAGCTGTGATTATGGGATCTATTTGAGGTGTGGTTTTACATGCATGAGTGAATACCACTGAGAAGACATGCAGTGTAGTCCTGCACCAGTAAAGACTCAATAGTTTGAACACACCTGCCAACTAAAATGTTACCGCTTTAACGTTCTCATAATCTCGGAAGATATTTGTTTACAACATTTCTAACATAAATCTATGTTGGAATACTGGGTCAAGGCTACAAGATAAATGATGTCAAATGACTATAAATAGCATGTTTTCGGAGTAAAAAGTATCATTTTGGATTCTTTATGTCTCAGTCTTGCAAATTATTTCTTACAAACAAATGTGCCAATTAGCCATGACGAACACAACCAAACTTTTGCTGCCTTTTACCCTTAAATCTACCTCAACAATTTTAACCTCTGTGTCATGTGCCAGCAGTGCAGAGCACAGAAAATGGTGGTGTTATAAAACAGTGCACCTTTTTCTAAATCCACATTTAAAATTTTGGTTTGCAATTTAAAATACTAAAGATGTTCAATGTAAATTACAATTACATCAGTTACACAGTTTGTAGTATGTAGGTAGAGGGTGTGAAACCTGTGAATGGACAAAACTGGGAACGCTTTTATTTTGATACTTGCAGTCAGAAGTGTCCTTTTTTTTTTACAATATGATATCTGAATGCTTGAACTCAGCATTGTAATTCTCTGGCTTTTATTAAAGAAGTCAAGATTATTTTTTCCCTCTTGGAAACAACTCGATGATTTTTTGCTCCTTCATAGCTAACGGTGATCTCGCTGTGCAGACCATACATCATAACTACATCAAAACCCTTGAGCAATAATGGTGGCATGCTCTCACAATTGTGGATGGCTTGAGCTTCCTTGCTTGAGCTCCTATGCTTTAGCTCCAAGGTGTAAACGTGGCAGGTCAACTCCAATAAATCATTATCATGCTACAGTGGGGAGAAAGCATCACAGGCTGCAAGTGAAGTTTGAAAGGGACCATTGCTACAAGGTAAATTTAACTTTTTTTAAAAAAATTCCAAATAATATTAAATATACACATATATATATATA
>CAEGAE010073871.1:0-14232 GCA_903067095.1 Girardinus metallicus
GTAGATCGACCGGTAAATCGAGAGCTTCGCTTTTTGACTCAGCTCTCTCTTCACCACGACGGACCGGTACAGCGCCCATGACAACCAATTAATTTAAAGCTGCTTTCTGTGGATTTGCTTATTGTGGAGTGATTTAACTTTAGTTCATTGTTAATGTTTCATCCACTGCAGACAGAATATTATTTAGTGTAGCAGTGTCCATTACTTAACTACAGCTGGTGTGATTTCAGCGCGGCGGTTTTTCTGTGGTTTTTCTCTGTAAACACGGGCTAAAAGTTACCGGTTAATGATGAATATTCACCATAAAAACCAGTACAAAGAACCGTGTGTGGGCAGTAGGACTGCTGCTACAGAAACACCCACTCCTCTGAAACTGGGCTGATGAAAAATGTCAGAATGAGGCCGGAGGCGGAACGAGAAACCTGAAATTTTCCCGCAGACAGTCAGAGGAGCTACAGATAATTTTTCACAATTAAACTCAATATTTTGGATGTTTTGAACAGGACTGGTGCAGAACTTGTATTTGTTTTGAATTAGACAGATTAAGAGTTACCTTCGAGGTCGAGCTTTATGGTAAATAATGTAAACTATAAGAGCCAAAACTACTGCGGCGACTGAAAGTGTTACAGCCAATCGAATGCTTTGGTCCGGTCCGCTTGGAGCGAGTTCAGCATCTGCATGGAGAAAAAGCATTAATAAATCAGAATGAAAACTAAAAGAACAAATATTTATGCTGTTTTATCAGGTTTCTTAAAGGTTAGGGAAAACTACATAAAGATTGGTTTAAATTAACTCTTCCTTAAATTGGAGAAGTGGGTGAAACAACTCCCCGAACTGGTTATTGTGGTTGGTGGGAATGGAAATCTGCTTAAAAAACTTGTGAGCATGTATCAAAACCGAGTAAAGTCAAAATTAAGAAGCATTTATTCCTCTACACTTGTGCTTATCGCCCACTCGCTACACATTTACAATATTTCCCTCCCTCAAAGTGAAACCATTACATCACTCTTCCCCCCGTCTTCGTAACGATCAGGTTTGTTCTTCTGTTACTGCAACTTTAATAAGTGGTTTATTTCCTTTCAACAACTATAAAATGATAAAAAAATCTAACTGAAGGTTAATTTTGGTGACAGGAATTCACAAATATTTAAGGTTAAAGAGAAAAGAAAGCTAAAAACCAAAACTGCTTTGTTCACATCCAGACCACTGACATTACAGTTGCTAGACTAACCAGAAAAGTGTAAATAAATATGAATGTTCACGTGATCGGCTGATATTAATGTTATCTGGTAGGTTTCTGTGAATAGTCGGGGTTAGAAAATGCCATGTTTTTGTTTGCAGTATCCCCTTGACAAGCCAGTAGGTTAACGTGGTGGCAGTGCTGCAACTTAGGAATAGATCTATGACCTATACAAAACATTTTTTGCTCAAAATCATTAGATAAGCAGATATTAGTCTGGCCAGTGAGCTCATTTCAGGATGAGCTGATTTAGGGCGTCTGTCACTTTAAATCCACATAAGCTGCTGCTGGTCACGCCCTTATCTCAACATTTACGCTCGCACGTGAAAATGGATGCTAACAGTTGCACAATTATAGAACCGTACACCTTTGAAAAGCAGAAGTAGAGCCTGCTACACAGCCAACAAGAATGCAGGAAGTGGTTTCTGGATGGTTAGCAGTGCATAAAGCCAGCTAACTAAATCTGCTAGAGTTCTGCTTGGGTTGCTAGGTGACGGGCGGAACTCTTCTTGGGTTGCTAGGTGACGGGCAGAACTCTTCTTGGGTTGCTAGGTGACGGGCGGAACTCTTCTTGGATTGCTAGGTAACAGGTGGAACTCTTCTTGGGTTGCTAGGTGACGGGCGGAACTCTACTTGGGTTGCTAGGTAACAGGTGGAATTCTTCTTGGGTTGCCACTTTTCCATTGATGATGGGTGGAGCTCTTCTTAGCAGGTCATCAAACTGGGTGAGACGAAAACAGAGCTGATAGCGACCATCGTCAGCACCCAGCTAGCTTGTGAAACTCACAAAACTCACAGTACCTCTGAATTATCTGGTAAATTTAAACACGTGTCCAATGGCGTCATTCAAAGTTACCAGGAAAGGAAGAAAAAGGCAAGAGGCTCCTCGTAACGTCTGTCGTTCCTCTATCAGCTGTCGTCGTTTGTTCAATAGAAACTCAACACGAAATGTTCAGCAAAGAAATCTGAGCCTCCGTTATGTACAAGCTTTCACTGCATAATATTTGATGCCAACCTCTCAATTTCATTCGCGCTGTACAAAGAGACTGGCAACGGAAAACAAAGACTCATCCCAACGAGTCTGGAGCAAAATGTCAAGCGTCCAACTCAGAGCTTCGGACGTGTTTTCAGTGTGAACGCAGCATAACTTATTGCCAAAAAATGGTCGGGTTGTTTTAGCTCTTTTAGGAGCAGCAGAAACCTACGTGGAAGTATGAAAACATGCAAAATATCAAAGTCCACCGACTTACATGGAGTAGTCACGAAACAAGGCGTGTTTCTTGATGGATTGTCATTTCCTCCAGTCGTAACATTCAGAACAAATTGTTCTGCAGGGAAAGAAAACAATTCAGTGACATTTCTTTTACTGTTTGACAAAAACTTAAATCTACGCCTTGTTTGTGTTTTTTTCCACCTTTCATTTGAAGTCTCCATTTCTCTGTGACATCATCGAAGTCGGCATTCAGGTAGCAGGTGTAAATCCCAGAGTCTTCGGTTTGGACGCTGGTCAGATGGAGTCGGATCTTTGCTTCCTGAGGAGCGTTTTTGTCCAAATGGACCCGTCCTGCAAACTGCTCATCCGCCGGCACCAGGGAACCTTCTACTGTGTCGAAAACAGTCTTACCCGAGTCAGAGACAAATTCACAGAACATGTTGATGAGAGTCCAGGTAGTTTTCACGTGAGTGCTCCAAACAATGGTGATGTTCTCGTTTTCTTTGGCTCTGTAGACCATCAAACCGTTCGTGACACACATCTCTTCAAAGGAGAAAAAGTTGAAATAAGTCACATGTGTATTTCTAATCTAATTAAAATAATATTAGAATAAGATAATAGAGAATAATTATCTTATTAATGTAAAAACTGACTGCAGAGATCACAGATGAAGAGGAGGAACATTATCTCCCACATCAGGTTTTCCTGCAAGAGACAGTGTAAATAAAGGATTGTTTTAAAAATTTAACATAAAAATATTTATTAAGAAAGGCTCTCTAATAAACCAGCTGTTTCTGGAAAGGCTCTTCTCTGTCAGCACTATAATGGAGCATTATGTAACCATAAAGTAACAAAATATAACTGCAGAATGTCATAAAATGTGATAATCAATGCAAAATGTAAAAAAATATATCCTTGTACGTATTTTGCAATACTTTATGATGCATTATGTGATAACATACACGCAATTATTAAAAATACAAAGGTTGTTCTTTTTAAAAGTGATAATGTAATAATATTGCCCAATGTTTGTGTCCATCTTGATCAATATGCTTCTAATAATAATCATGAATTAGATTATATATTTTAGTTGCCTAAACAGTTCCTCTCCTCGCCTATGGGGGCGCTGCAACAAGAATCACTGAAGGAAACAACATGAAAACCTCTGAAGAATACAATGAGTGCAACTTCCTTCTTTATAAAATATAAACAAAAATGCAGAAGTGTCAGATTTTAGCGGTTGTAGGATTTCTCTTTTGTCTTTGGAAAAAGATTTTTCCCCCAACGCTAGGCTAACGTGCTTCTTTTGGTTGTATTTACCCAGAATGCCCTGGATTGTAGTCCACTTCCTGCTTTTTGAGCAGTCTCTAGTCTGTTTTCACATATTCGTTCAAACCGCACCAGCGTTCACTTCAACTGGCCGAGGTTTGAAGGTGGACCAGAGTTCACTTATCCTCCTCAAACGAACTCGACTTTCTAGCAGGATTGAAATAATTAATCAGATCGATCATGATTAACTGATTATTGAAATAATCGTTAACTAATTTGGTAATCAATTAATCATTAGCTGCAGTATATAAACCCTAACAAAGGCCATTTGCTAAAAAAAAACCCCTACCCAGTCAGAGCAGTAATTATGCCAGAACTGTACAATAAATACATACATTTTGCATTTTAGACAAAATAATTTTTTTGGTCCGTAGGCGTTTCTCACGTCCTCAGTGCCGCTTTCATTCATCTGTCTGTTCACTTCACTCAGGATTTACCGCCAGGCGTTTGCACTTCCTGTGCTCACCTGAATGTCTCCTGTTGGGGGCTGGATCTGAACATGCGCTGGCAATTTCTGGAAATAAAGAACAGAGAATAAAAAATTCAGAATGAGAATCGAGATTTGGCTGATTGCAGTTTCTAAAATGACAAAACTGAGAACGTGTTGGGGTTTCAACACGGTGCAACGTTAAACATCCAGGAAGTTTAAGCCCCATAAAATAGAGTTTCTTTTAGATTCAACAAATAACGCAGAAAAAAATCACTGGAGCAAATCTTTTATTCATAGTTCTTAAGTGCTGAGTGAAGTTAATTTGGAAACATTTTTTTTTTTTGCTTAATTTTGTTACTTGTATGAATTATTGTCATTTTGGTTCTTAAAATACCAAAATTTCCACTTAACTTTATATTTTCGTCTGTGTGATGATGTCATTTTTAAATACTAAATGACTGATAATTTGATCTTTCATCAGTACTTTAGTAGATTTTTTTTTTACCAAATACATTTTAACTTTTTACTTTCACTTTAGTAAAAATACACTGAAGTAGTGCTACTTTTACTTAAGTACAACTTTTGGCTCCTCTATCCAGCTGTGCCTAAATTAAGACTTGATCATCATTTGTTCTTGTTTCAACATGTTTAAAAGATCCCAGAGTTTTATGAATTAAACATCTATTTTAGCAGAGCCAAGAGAAAAGAGGAGGATCAACGCCTCCAGTAAAAACCAAGCAAAAAGCTCGTTACCACATGAAGGTCTTTAAAGGTTAAAGCTGCCAACTGATGACTAGTCAACACTTAAAATGTCAACACTTATTAAAAATAAATCAACAAAGAAGATTACAAAACCACTGAATGTAAAATAGTTCAGGGAGACCAGAGACGATCAACAAGACAACAGATTATCACAAGAAAATGTTGCTTAAATCCAAAGTTTCCTTTTTTATCTGGAAACAAATAACAATATTTTGTGAATCTAATAATTTGCTAATTTGCTGAATAAACAGAAATCAGGACAACCAGGGAAATTTGGGTCTGGCGTTTACTAAATAATTTGAAAGCAGAATTGTATCTTTGTATCTCAGCTTCCTACGCTGCATTTTCCTTTGAATATTTTAGATTTGCTCTATAGAAGAGAAATTATCTACTTCAGAAATTATCATTTTCTGCACAGAAAAGCTTAAAGTGGTTCAAATGAAGCACCAATACAAGCATAATGCTAACGTGTTATTAGGTGATTACACTGTTAACGTGTGTAAAGTCCGATTTTATTACTTCTGTAACGTATCAGTATTTGTCGGAAACTGAACCCAAATTATTGATCAACATTTCAGTGTTGTTGCTGTTTGTGTTTTCCTGGAGGATCGAGCGTTGGTCGTGTGATATTTGTTTGATGATGTCACAGTCACAGTGATGCAGCGCCGCACAGTGGGGGGTTTTACCTGGAGCACTGGAGCAATTTCAGTGGTGAGGAAGAATCTGTAACATCGGTAAATATTGGTTATTGGCCATAAAAGCAATATTCATATCCAATAGAGGCATCAGCCTAACATTTCATCATATCTGTGCATCTGAAATGTCATTTATTCTGTTATTTATTCAACTGGAGGGAAAAAAAATTAATTAAAACTTTCTTTACACAAAAGAGTAAATCAAATTGAAGAAATAACTACAAATAAACAAACGGGGCGAAACAAAATCTAAAAACGGTGAATTAGGGGCTGCTAGGTCTGTCACGATAAATTTAACTGGACGACAAACCGTCCCAAAAATTTCCATGATAAACGATAATATTGTTGTTTTGAGACCAATTTCAGGTAATATAATCGTAATGGTATAACGGTGAAAGAACACATTCTTAAAGATCGATAAACTTTGAATTTTAACCAAAATTTAACACATAAACTGGAAGATTTTTAAATATACAAAACAAATAAACAAAAAACAAATAAAATGAATTATAAAGTCTCTGTAAACAAAATTATCCTTCAAAAAAGGGATAGTTGGGGCCAAAACACCAGACGGAAGATTTTTATCATCCAGTTTTTAGTAGAAAGAGAGAAAAACAATAAGTCACACAAATCAAAATGATTGAGTTTGTTTTAATTTATCATGTGATTAATTTATTTATTGCTTATTGTGACAGGTTTATGATTTTAAAGTCGAGGCCAACATGATAAAAGTTGAATAGTTTCCATGACGTCATAGAAACGCAACATCCAGGTTGCTTCACGTCAACCCAGAGGCTTTTTTAGCTTTATTAAACTGACATCTCAGTTCTTCTTTGTTAAAATACTTTATATAATTCAAACTATCTGACAAATTCACCATTTCTCCATCTTTCATCCTCAGTTTGACTTCAAACAGTCGACTTGACGTGTAAAAAGTTATTGCAGAGCAAAGAATCGAGTTTAAAAGTCAAAATTCAGGATCTGAAACATTTGAATCTGATTTTCTCACAGCAAGTCAACAAACGCGGCTCAAATTCAGCAAACGCAGCTGAAATTCAGCAAACGCGGCTCAAATTCAGCAAACGCAGCCCAAATTCAACAAACGCAGCTGAAATTCAGCAAACGCGGCTCAAATTCAACAAACGCGGCTCAAATTCAGCAAACGCGGCTCAAATTCAGCAAACGCGGCTCAAATTCAACAAACGCGGCTCAAATTCAACAAACGCGGCTCAAATTCAGCAAACGCGGCTCAAATTCAGCAAATGCAGCCCACCGTATCCCATGATTCATTGCGGGTCGAACAGGAGTTTTTTATTCTCCTGAAAATGGCGGATGAAACAGGAGACGGAGCAGAGAGAGGAGAAAAAGTTTAAATATGTTCAAATTTTTCGTTTTCAAAAACTAAAAGATAAAGCGTTTGTGTTGTTAGGCTCCTGCCTATAACTTTTTCTTGGAAAAAAATTTATTTTTTATTTGATTAAGTCTTTAAGTAGATTAATTAAGAACATGACAAAAAAAACGTATGCAGTATATGGAGCAACAGCATTTGCACTGAGTTATTTAAGGCTAGACGTCCAGATTCAGAGCCACTCAGTTCAGGATGCAGCGGCTTAATTTGGATTTTCTTTTTAAGATTAAAAAGAATATGTCGAATTAAAGTAGCTTAAATGAAAAACAAATGGATAAACTAAAGACAAAATAAGATGATAAATTTACAGGAATGTATCCTATGAATTAGCATCTGCTAAGTCAGGGGTTTCAAACTCGTTTTCGTTTTGGTCCATATCAAAAATCAGAACGTTCTTAAAGGGCCGGTTGAGCCAGAATGTGTTGATAAAACCCATTAAATATTCAAAATACCAATAAATAGTTGTTTCAGTATTCAGTGTTTCTTAAAATGAAATAATATTGAACGTCTTTTCACACTGATCAGTCCAACCAGGATTTTGTGATTATTTTGTGTGTTTTATGAAATCGAAATGATAGATTTTGATTGCGATGATCAGTGATCATGATTTGTGGTCCTAATTTAAAAATATTTGTAAGGAATTTTTATGATATTTTTGCTAATGTACGATGTTAAACATGACTTTTTTATTAATCGCCATATTGATCATGGGAAGGCTGAGGCTGCAGCCACTTAAACCCAAAATGTTTGAGAAAAAATTAGCAGTAAAAATCAGAAAAATGTGGAAATTTGTAGATTGTGTGAATCTGTTTGAGTTTTGCAGATTTGTTGAAAATCTGGAGGGACTTGTTGATGTAATCTGGAGTCTGGATGGCCACATAAAAAGCTATGGGGGGCCACATTTGGCCCCCGGACCCTGAGTTTGACGCAGCCGTTTCTGAGTGTCCTGAAAGCTCCTCCACATGGAAGATTAGACTTTTTGTTTAAGTTCCTTTAAAAAAAAATTAACGTGTAGCAAATATTACCGGTAAAACAATGAAATGTAGCTTTTAGTCCACATGAAAAAGGTTTGTCACACGTTACAGACACCCTGCCGTCGCGATTCATCCATACAGGCACAAATTTGAAAGACATCATATCAAAATATTTGCTGTATTAAAGAATTTTCGATCCTCAGTGTTTAGAGGTACAGTATTGGATTTATGTGGATCAAAACTAAATAAAAAGACAGAGAAAACAGCTGAAACAACTTTAATTTGGACTATTTTCTCAATGGGAAGCTGGCGCCATGTGCTTACTGACTTAAGATGTGTAAGAACTCGGGTTGGTGTTTGTTGTTTAAATGTGTAAAACCTCTACAGAATCTGCTTTTACTACATATAATATCTGTACTTTGCTTAGTAAATGACTTCATTTTTCATTAATATCAAATGATATATAGGTTAAAACTATTGTTTTAGATAGAAACAGTGATAGTTGGCAAATTATCAATAAAAAACAAGTTTCTACTTTTCAGTTTTTCCTTTATTAAAACTATTTGGATGCAGGAAAACCTCAGTGGTTTTCACTGAGTCTTTGATGCTTATTTACTATTTATTACTAGCAATGAAAACGAACAGAGTTTAAGCTCCTTTAAGTTAATAAAGGAACAGACGTTTATTAAGTGAGTAAAAAGTTCGAGTCCGGTTTTTCTCACTGAAAGCATCTGCACGTGTTTCCTATCTGAAGAGAAATTCCTTGTAGTTTTTCTTCACTATTTCACCTGAAACTTGATGAAAATCATCTTGTCTTCATATTTACGCACACAAACCGTGGAGAGGACGCAACATTTCATGCACACTCACATAAACTACTTCCTTTTTCTAGTCACGCTGCTTACTAAGCATCTATCCGGCCTTTCAAAACTCCCAGAGATGCTTTAAATGCACCAGAACGATCACGACCCTTTCAGTCTGAAGCTGCAGCGCACAATGCATCTAATATTTGCATTTAAAGTGTTTTCAATGTACTTTTGGAGGCTTTTAGGACGAGGAAGTAGATATTTCCATGCAGGCTTACCAGATGTGAGCAGGACGCAGTCAGAGGGGAAATGATGGAGATGATTCTGCAGCGGGTCGCAGTCAGTGGCAGAAACTGTAAAAAAAAATTAAAAACACATCGTGCGATGCCAACTTTGCTTTCAATCATCTCGCCATCACCACTGGAGAGGCACGTACGACGCGTCAGCCAATCAGAGCCGAGCATTTACGAAACCCCCTCGCGGATTTTTAGATAAAAGAGGCGCGAGCTGAAAGCCGCGGAGGCGGAAGTGAATCAGAGAAAGTCCGATTGAGCGTCACTTCAGTTTGATTCATTCAAAAGCGGCGCCGCAACATAAACAGCTTTACAGAAAAATGCACTAAACTAAACAGAAGAGGACGAAGTAGCGCAGCTTTGTCTTTACTAGGAAATACTGCGAGAAACTTGAGCGGATTGGTGACGTGACAGATTCCCACGGTCACGGTGAGTGGAGAAGGAGCCGCTGTTTACGTAACTGAAAACTTAACACGCTCATATATTCTAAATCTGGGTCCTGCTGGATTACAACAGTTTGAAACGAGGCAACTGAATGTACAGAAAGTATTCAGACACCGTGGACTTTCCCCACATTGATCACTTTGTTTGTTTTTTAATAGGGAAGATTTTAAGTGATACACCAACTCAAAATCATGGAGTGAAAAAGTTGTTTATGTATATTTGCAATCTCCTTTTATTTGGAAGTCCCCCCCAAAAAAATCTAGTTCAACAAAATGGCTTTAATTAGTAAAAAGGTAAATATTGTGAGTAATTAAACCTCATCATAAATGTTGTGTGAAGGCCTCAGATGACTGATCATCACTTGGACTCTATAGGATTCTGCAGAAAGGACAGGAAGAAAACTGTGGATAAGTTCAAAACGACGTTAGGCTCCAGGGCAGAAGAGTTCAAAGTTCACTCTGGGGCAATTTAAGTATGGTTTGTTTCATACGTGGAGAAAGTCAGAAAGACACTTTTTCATCTCTTAGGGCAGTGGTTCCCAAAGTGTGGGGCGCAGCGCCATGGGGGGGGCGCGGGAAGCAGTGTGGATGAACGAAAAGAAACAAACCGTTACACTAAAGTGTTTCACTGTAAAGATGGTTTGCAGTTTGTTTTGTTGCAACCTGAAGTGTGAAATAAACTTCAGTGGAGTTTGAAAACAAAAGTATGTGTGTAGGTTTATGTCTGGTTGAACCATGTGTGACCAGTTGATTTGTTTTTCTTTTTTGGGGGGGATTTTATCGTAACCCATAGGGGAGGCCCCCAAAAAAGTCTTGGGGAACCACTGTCTTAGGGCAACATTTTTACAGACAAATAACATTAATACTTAGGCACAGTAAACCAGGTCCCCATTTATGAATGAAGTTTTTGCATTTATCTTAATTTTGGATGAACTAGACTAACAACCATTGACCTAATTTTAATAAAAAACTAATTTTATAGCACAACCAACCCCACAAATTTAGAAAATAATGCAATCTTGCTATACCTTCTTATGTTTTGTATGTACATGATTTACTGATTTGTTTTCTACAGAAATTTTGTTGATTTATTTTTGTCTATTGTTGAGTAGATAAAGTAAGAAAATGTGCACAATGTTCATTTTAAGATTAATGTAGATATATATGTATATTTCTTTTTTCCAGAGTCTTTAATGGTTTTAACTTTATGGTTTTCACCTTTGTGGGAAAAAGTTTGGATAATCCTGCTCATATTCCAAATTATATCTCAATATTTTAACATCTTAATCCCATCATAACTCAAACTTTAAACCTAAATCTTTTCTGCAGACGTAACATTCATCAGTTAAATGGAGTTCCTCAAGTCTCATTTCATGGCCCATTTCTATTTTTATTGTAGTTTCTATACTAAAGGTCGTTTTTAGTAGATCTAATAAATACTTTAAAACTCCGTCAATTAAAACTCAAACATTTGTCTGCTTGGATATTTAGATGATCACAATAGATCTTCTGTGGAAAAGTTTGGTGCCGTTTTGCACAAATACTTTTTCATCTACATCTTCAAAATGTCCAGGGAAAATTGACTCTTTCCTAACAGATGAACAGGTATTTGTTTCTTCATCTCACCTGAATTACTGCTCGTTCTTTTCTTCAGAACTCGGATCTGTTTTCTGTGGGCAGAAGCTGCCAACGTGCTGCTCATGTGCACCGTGATGTCACTGTGGTGCCTGACTTTTAGGCCTCACACCGCTGCCTTCCTGTTTGCTGATTTTATCTCCAAAATGTCAGAATAATCTGACTCTACTGCAAAAGAAATGCATTGATTTATTTTACATTTTTTGATCTATAGATAAATAATCACATATTTGCAGTTGTAAAAAAATAAGGATACAAGCTTATGTCAAAATTTTATTAATCGAGTTTGATGGATTAAAAAGCCCCACCCAAATAAAAAATCAATGCTATCGGCTCTGCCACCTGTTGTATTGACGTCATATAAGGCCTTATCAAATCAACACGATTTGAGAGATTTGAGTGATGAGCTGAATGGTGATTCCGTACTTGAGTTTGCCTCTGCTGGCCCCAAAACGTATGCCTTTCAAACAAAACTCCATAAGAGAGTTGTAATTAAGGCAAAAGGCATCAGTCAATCTGTGGCCTCCAGTCAGAGTGTTAATTTAGACAGTATTGTGAATCTGGTACAGGGATATTTGGGTGGAAACAGAACAGGTACGCTGCAAACTCCCCAGCAGACCATCAGAAAAAATAAAGCTGGATTCCATTTGAAAAATCAGTCTTTTATGAAAACCTTTCGAGTTGTGTATGACAAACGCAGACTGTTTTCTGACGGAAAAACCCTCCCTTTTGGCTATTAAAGGCACAAAAAAAAANAAATAAAAATGTCTCAATTTATGGATTTGCAAGAGGTGAAAAGCTTTGATCCTAGGTTTAAGTTTCCTTTTTCTTGTTTGATAGTCGGACCCAGTGGTTCTGGGAAAACAAACTTTGTATTCAATGTTCTTGAAAATTGTATGTTTACTATGACTGAAAAACCTATGAATATTGTGTGGTTCTTTGCTTCTATGCAACCCTTGTATGTGGAACTGAAAAAAAGAAATAAACATGTAAAACTCATCCAAGGTTTACCGGATGATTTTGTAAATGATACTAGTCTCTTTCCTGCAGATGTGTCTTCTCATTTAATTATATTTGATGATTTAATTTTTGAAGCTGCAGAACATCCTGATGTGGTTAGGATATTTACACAATTCAGACATCACAGAAAAATCAGTGCCTTTATTCTCACTCAAAATCTTTTCCTTAAAGGCAAACACACCAGAACAATCAGTCTGAACTGTACCTATTTTGTCCTATTCAAAAATCCAAGGGATAAATTACAAATCAGTACCTTAGCTCACCAAATGTTTCCCAGTAAAAAATCTTACTTCCTGGAGAGCTTTCAGGATGCAACCAGCGCTCCATATGGCTACATAATTGTTGATCTGACACCTGACTGCCCAGATGAATACAGGTTACGCAGCGGGATACTTCCAGGACAGTGGTCAACTGTGTATTTACCCAAAAAGAAGAAAAGCTACTGATTGTCTGCAATGTCTGCACGTATAAAGCGCAATGCACATTTTATTAAGGCTCTGTTTCACTCGAGCCCTAAACAAAGGAAGGATTTTCTGAAAAACTGCTCTCCAGACTTCATTCAAACCCTTTGTGAAATTGCATTGAACGTGCTAAAAGGCAACATTCAACTTTCACCCTCACATTTCAAGGCCTTGAAGAGACAGAAAAAGAATATTAGAATACTGGCTGATAAGAAAGTTGCAATTAACAGAAAAAGAAAAATTCTCTCCTCTCAGACTGGAGGTTTTCTGCCATTAATAGCATCGGTCGTTCCACTTCTCGGTGAACTTTTGTCTGGCATAATTAGAAGATAAAATATGGCGCAAAAAATGTATCTGATCTCTCCTGACCAACTCAAACATCTGAATCAGTCAAAAAACACAACAATAAGAGAGAATGCAGAAATGAACTTGGATGAAGAAATGAGGTTAATTTTAAATCATCCCACCATGTCCTCTTATGAAAAGATTAAAAAATATGATACACTTTTACAGAAGTATCTGACTCTAATGAAACAAGGCGAAGCTGAAGAAGAACGGGTGACCTTTGCTGTGCGTAAACACTCTCCGATGAATGAGTCAGCAAGCCAACTGCTTGCAGGGAGTGGTCAGCAGAATGAGCCTGGGCTATCATCACAAGCATCAGCTCATGATATGACCAGCGAACTAATCAAGCCTTTACCAGAACACGATCCTCTTTCTGAATCTTCAAGCAAAAAAAAGAAAAAAAGACAGACTATGTTATCTCCCAATTGGACAACAACTGACGAAAATGAAATACAGCAAAACGCAAAAAAAAAACAGATCATTCTGTCTCCTCACTGGACAAAAACTGATGGGAAAGCAGGAAGAACGCTAAGGAAAATGATACGCCCGCCGAAATGGATTACATTTTCTCCATGAATAGAGAGAATGTAATCTCTGGCACGCACACACACACACACACGCACACACCACACACACACAGAAAAAGAAAAGTGCATGTAAATGTGAATGTTCAATAAATGTTTTTATTGATCAAACATTTTCTTTGTTTCTGTCATTCTTACAAACAAAATACAAGGGTCAGGGAGAGAAACACACATTGCTTTTTTTTTAATTAATAGAGTGGAAAATACAAACTTTTTTAATTATTTTTTAATTCCATACAAATCCTGAAACATCTGCAGAGAACAAGCAGTATGAGTGAAAGATGAAAAACTTCCCTTATTGACACATTTTTGATATTTTTGAATAAAATTAAAAACCATCTTATCATTTTTATTTGTGTCATCAGAGTACTTTGACAGAATTTGCTCCAAGCTCATACCACAGGCGCTGTGAGTCACAAAGAATATACAATGATGACCACAAACCATAGAATCCATACTCTGAAGTTGATAAGTGTGAAATTCAATGTGAGAAGCTCGTGCTTTCAAAAAATCCAAGATGCTTTGTGGATAATACAAAAATTCTGGGGAAAAACCATAGGGGTCAAAAAATATTGCTTTTTTATTTAATTGTAA
>CAEGAE010073879.1:0-189142 GCA_903067095.1 Girardinus metallicus
GGTAAATACATGTATTTAGAACAGCTTTTTTTACATATGTATTATAAAGGGTTAATAATGGTTCTGTTTTTGCACTTTTGTGTTTATCAAAGGGACCTTAAGGATAAGTAGGTTTTTCAACTCAATTTTTTCTCCTCTACTTAACTTTTAAACTAGCTTTTTCTTTTTTAACCATTTGGTGTCTTTGAACTGTTGATGGTAATAGTTTGCATTTGTATGATGAGATGAAAGGCTGTGAATGCCATGGGGTCTGCAACTACTGGTTTGTGTTTCTTGTTTTTTTTTTTTTCTTTTTGTGGCACCCTACCTGTTTTGTTAGTCTTTTATGATATAGTAGAGATTTGTGTTCAGGGTTGTCATTGCTGTTGAATCTGTTATGTCTAAGCAGTTTTTTTTTTATTGCTTGATTCAAGATTTTAATTGTGTTCACTATTTACAGTAAATGAGTTGACTCGTCTCAACGTTGAACATACCTGTGGAGGTGGTCAAAGAAATGTATTTCATATGATCTTGAGTTTTGTAATGCTTGAAAAGATGTAGGGTGAATGCTATTTTTATGCTTTTTTTATGCTTTTTTTTTTTTGCTCTGATTTAATTGTTTAAAGAGAGGAGAAAAGGGTCAAGATGATAAAAATTTAATTTTTAGTTGTTTGTGGATTTGTGAAAGCATGTTTTTCCAAACCTTGTGCCTTTGCTAGTTGTGTTTCAGCAGAAAGAACCCTAAACACATCACATATAGCAAGATTTCCTGGTTCATTCTCAAATAATATGAAATAATGTGCTTATCAGAGACACTTGTCATTCCAGCTCATGTCTTTCTTCACTGGAGACATATTCAGGTCAGTTGATCAAACTCAAAATTTATACTTGTTCATTATTCATTGTCAATTCTGTCAACTTATTAATTGTACTTCAAACATTAAAGTCCTCTTATCTAAAAAAAAAGGGGGATTCATTTATCAATTATACACTGGTTTATCAATTAAATATTGGGTATTAATAAAATACTTTCAGTAAGATTTTACGATCTGTTTCTGAGTGTGTATGTATATTGAATAGGGTTGCATTAAAATGTTGGAAGTCTTTTCGCTTTTTACAAATCTCGAGAAACACCATAATATTCTGCCAAATAAACTCCCGGAAATAACTTTAAAAGATTATGTAACCGCTGAAGTCACGTTTATCTTCACCAGAGATATTTAGATTTTGTTGGTGCTCATTATTGAGACGACATTCATAAGCGGTTCATTCAATAATGATTTACAAAACTGCAAAATCTGAAGATTTAAAAACACTGTTTTAGATGTATGCATAGAAATTACACGTTCCCGACCGAGCAACCCTGTTACGTAACATCGAGCTCGAGCTGTCGCGAGATTTGGCTAATGCAAGTGTCAGAGTGTCAACAACCGACAGGCAGCAGCAGCGCTGTCCGGAGCAGGGAGGGGGAGTGAAGAGGCACTTTAAACGTCCGGTGAGTTTGGACGGATTTCACATCATGTAACATTGCATCTCGCATTAAGCGGAGCTCACTGTCGGTGTTTGTGAAGCATTTTATATTCTTACTCATGCAGGAGAGTTTATAACCACAGTTATCGTTAGCATTAGCTTGCTAACGTGTAGTGTAAATTCTCCAAGTGAGCTAATGGAGCTTCGCCTAGCAGTTAGCTTGAACACAGCTAGCTTGTATGTGAGTGTGAAAATATGTATATTTTTACAAGTATTTGGCTTGAATTATTTCTGGTTCTATGACGCTAATTGACATATTCGCTCTAATGTCGCGTTTAGTTTGAATAAAAGTGATACATGTGGTGAGGACAGGATACATTGCGGAACATCTCAGAGAAAGTCAAAGCAATCAAAGATTATGCCCTGTGTAGCTCAATCTATCTGCTGTCCGAAACCCGAAGAAATACAGTAAAATCGGTGCTGACCTCGATGGCAGTACAGAAAGGGTTGCGTGGTAGCTTGCATTGGTTGTGCTGCCTCATCGTTGAACGTTTTGTCCCAGATCATCCTCCAGAGTCCAGAGCAAAACCCTTCAGATAGGCCGATAGTGCTCGGCCTGTGGGTCCCTCCTTTCTAACCAATGTTGTTAAGGTGACCAGTTCAAGCGGTTTCTGTCACAGGTGAGCTCAGGGGATTTCCCGTGATATCATAGGTTTTCCTTCTCAACAGGTGCAAGGTTCATTTCCTTAGTTTAACCACATTTGATCTATTGATCTAGACAGCAGCAGCACGGTTCAAATTTACTACTAGCAGCAGAGTGAATCACATTAAATCATATATTAATCAGGTAATAACATTATTACAGTGCAAACAGCTTTGACCCTTCAAAGCATTGGACTCCACTAGATCCCTGAATGTGTGCTACGAATATTTGGCACTAGAGTCTTTGCTGCATAGTCAGTGTGGATCAGACTAGAACGTCCAGAGATGGTCAATTGGATTAAGATCTGGGGAATTGGAGGCCTAGACTGCACCTCAAACCACCCCAGAACCCTCTTGTGCTTTGCGACAGGGTGAATTATTCTGCTGAAAGAGGAAACAGCCATCATAAAATGTTATTTTCAATGACAGTGTGAATATGGTCTTCAGCAAAACCCTGGTAGGTTCTATGTGTTAAAGTAACATCCACATGGATGGTGGTCCAGAATATTTAAAGTTTGTATTGCTTTGTATTGCTTACCCATGTGTTACCTGCGAAAGTGATGCACATGAACCCAGCTGAAACCTCCTTCTTCCATTGCTTCAAAGTCTGGTGTAGATGCTCAGTAGGCCTTTGTTGGTTCTTTCAGCTTTCAGGGGGTCACCGTGTGCACTCTGACCACTCTGCAGCTATTCAACCTGCTGTATTTGCAGTAAACTGGGATTCACTGCATATTAGACACTTTTTCCTACCAGTTAAGCTACAGTAGCTCCTCTGGTGGATTAGACCACTCAACAAGCCCAAGTTCGCTCCCTGTCTTCATTGACGATCACCAGATTTGCAGTTTTGGAGATTCTCTAGCACTGACAAGTTGTCACAATTTGTCTCTTTTCAAGCTTTATCAAATCCTTATGCTTGACAATTGTTTTTGCTTCTAGCACATTCAGTTTGAAGACAATATGTTCACTTACTGCCCAGTATACCCCACCCGCTAGCAGGTGCCACAATGAAGAAACATGAGGTTTTATTTGCTTCATTTTATCAGTGCTGTCTGTCTGGAGACATTTTCACCTTGTTGGACTATACGCAAGAGTTTTTGCCCATTTTCCAAATACATTCAGAGCTATCGTTTAAGATAATCAACAAGCCTCTTAAAATGCAAGTTATCATTAATTTAAATCCTGAAAGTAGCTCTATTTTGTTAACCGTTCCTCATTAAAATATTCTCAGACAGTCCAGACCTTGCTTAATCTAAAATAAGCAAAAGACTGCATAGATGAAAAGAAAAGGGACTGGGTTAATGGTTTACTCTGAGTGGTCCTAAAAAGCCATATGCTGTTGTTGTTTGCTGTCCCTTGCAGAACGTTGTTTGAGATGGGGGATGATCGACCCTTTGTCTGCACAGCCCCTGGATGTGGGCAGGTAAAACCTTTCCAACTCACCATCCTCTTAAAAAAATATTATTTCCTTGCATTCTAACTTTTAGCTGCAGAAATAACTTTAGTTTCTTCCATTACATGAGCAAAGATTTATAGGCCTTTGACTAGAATGGCTCTGCCTACACCCATTTGATTTTGCCTCTTCCTTCTTCTACGTCATACCGTAAATAAATCATTTCATACCCATGAAGTTAAACAGTTGCATCATTTTTCTCCCATGTTAGTTTTGTGTATTTTTGATTGTGAGGAAAAAAATAATTTGAATCCCATATAAGTCTGTATAATTAGATTTTATTGCATATTATTTTCTTACAACTTTGTTACATTTATCTCAGTTGCCTCTGTTGCTTTCTGATTTGACAGTTACCCATAGCATAAATCATACCCATAGCATAATCAGTTACTTTTGATTTGACAGTTTAGGTCCTTTTGAAATGAACAGAAAACAGAAAAGGTTGAACTGGAAGAGTATGAAGAAGCAAAAGGGTGAAATGACCAGTGCCTCAATAGAAAAGGCAAAAATTTGGAGTGGCTTTTAACCAGCTATCATCTTTCTTGTAAATAATGATTATTACAACCTCATCACAACATGTTCCATTGTTTCTACTTCCCTGAAGCATTTGTTTGTTGTTGTGGAAGTAAAGCATTGAAATAGACATAAAATAATTTTTTTTTGTTTTAGTAAATCAGATTTTCTTTCAGAACAAAAATCAAACTTATGGTTCATTTTACTTAAGAGAACCACATATGCTAATTTTAATAAAAAATTAGCCATCCTTTTGATTGCTGAAGGTCACTGTCCTCAGTAGTGCTGGCAGAGAGAACTGCCAAAGAACACTGCCAAAGGCTTTACTGTATTTTATTGAGATTTTACATGATAGACCAACACAAAGTGGTGCATAATCGTGACTATAACACAAGACAATGCTGTCCGCCTAAACTGACCGGCCAGGTAAGAGAAGGCCTCTAATTTAATTGTGGAGAAGCTGCAGAGAGGCACATCTCAGGTGGGAGAATGTGTTTAAAAGACAAATATTACTTGTGTAATCACAAATGTGTCTTTTCTTTTTGAAGAGTGGCAAAATAGGGCCACTGTATAAAGATAGCCATAATATGTTCCATTTGAAGTGTGTCACAAAGTAGTGCCATTCTCTAGGGAAGACGGAAAATATGTGAAAGAAGGTGCTCTGTTCAGATGAGACCACAATTATTTATTTTTTCTTGTATGCAAAATGTAAGAAAGGTAAATTACCTCTGCATATCACCTTGATTCCACTGTGGAAGGGGCAGCATTATGCTATGGGTATGATTTATTTTATTGGGGATCTTTGCATAACTAGATCATTATCAGGACGTTGTAGAACTTTATTGCATTTTAAGGAGGCAGTTGTGTTGGACTAAGGACACGTCTAAAAGTTTCACGACTCAGGCTTTATTTGTTTTATTTTATAGAAACTGGAAGCTTCTGTTAATTTGAGTTACCGTTTTTTTATTATACAGTTACTATACCTCAATTCAGTATGATGCGCATTGCTTATTTTTTACATAAACTAAAAAAATGTGTATATATAATTTGCATATGCTATAAATTAAGGTTAATACAAAAGACATTAATGACGGTCCAGTTTTCAATTTTAAAAACTATAATAATGCTAAAAGATTGTAAGTCACAATTGACCCTAAAAAGTTGTAAATGGATCATCCCTCCAGAAAAACTCACTGCTTTGCAGGCTTAAAGTGAACTTTGTCATTAAACTACTAAATATCATGAACAATAATTACTACTATGGTTTTTCTCAGGAACATCTACTGTTATTCATCTTTAAATGATCAATAAACAAATAAGCAGATTTAATTCATTCTTTAATTCATTTCTTACTTTTTTTTGATATGTTAGTCTTTTATTCGCTCCCTGGTATCTGTTTTTCTCCTGTTTAATCTGTTGTCTCTTGCAGAGATTTACAAATGAAGATCACCTCTCGGTCCACAAACACAAGCATGAAATGACATTAAAATTTGGTCCTGCCAGGACCGACTCTGTTATTATTCAAGGTAGATGGAACCCTTTAGTACGTTATTTTTAGAAAATGCAACAGAGGCCATGTGTAGTGGTTCTTTCCGCATTGAAGACTTAATGTGGTTTTTACTTTCTGGTTTTCCCAGACCAGACTCCTACACCCACACGCTTCCTGAAGAACTGTGAGGAGGTCGGT
Source organism: Girardinus metallicus (assembly GCA_903067095.1). Taxonomy (NCBI): domain Eukaryota; kingdom Metazoa; phylum Chordata; class Actinopteri; order Cyprinodontiformes; family Poeciliidae; genus Girardinus; species Girardinus metallicus. The sequence continues at coordinate 5,802 of CAEGAE010073879.1, forward strand.
TTGTTTAATGAGCTGGCCGGTTCCTTTGATCAGGAGTTTGGTAAAACACAGGAAGACGAGCATAGAACAAAGCACCCTGTGAGTAAGCAGCTTGACTCAGAGGTGCAATATCTGTTTCTTCTTAATTTAGCTGTTGACCTTCTCACTAGTCCAAATGATCTGACACAGTTCATGCGTTTCTGGTCTTTTAGGCTGCACCTTTACAAACACCTTCTGAAGTGAAAGATGAGGACGAGTCATCCTTACAAGTCGATTCTTCTCCTCCTGACAGTCCAGATTCCTCGTCCAGCATGTCTGAGAACAGCAGGGACTCTAGGGTGAGACGAAGCATGTAATGTATTTGTCACTAAGTGCTGGATAAAAAATGACAGTAATGCATGATTAAATACGTCATCATTTTTCCAGCAGGAGTTTCTCTCTAAGCCTGTGGCGAGCTCCGCTCCTACTCCAACAATTGTTCGTCCAGGTTCTCTCCCCCTTCATCTGACCGGTGACCCGCTACACCCAACTCTGCCTTCTCCAACGTCTGTCATCACACAGGCTCCACCCTCCAACAGACAGCTTGGGTAAATTACGTTGTGTTCCCTTGCATTTATTGTCCTTGTGAAAAACATCTTGAAGCTTAAGTAAGTTCTCATAAAATGTACAAATGTAAACAGATCTCCCACAAGTGCATATCCACTGGTGAGGCACCTCCCTAATGGCCAGACTGTCCCTCTTTTACCCAGTCCTGTGCAGATGACTTCTGTTATATCTGTGAGTAAAGACTGAGAAGAACTGAACAGAGAGGATGGATGGGAAAGTTATTTTATTTACACTTTTTGTTGTCTTTGGAAGCTTGCGAGGACAGTGAACACAGTGCCTAACATCCCTGGGATACCAGGACCTCCGATAGGGGGAGCCAGCAGCGGTTCCTCCTCCCCATCTGGATATGCTCTTCACTCTGAGACCAAAATGGTAAGATTACTTTTTTTTTTGTTATCAAAAACACCCCAATACATAAGAATATAATTGAAAAATTGTTTCACTTCAGTAGTTCGTTTAAAAAATTTAAACTCCTTATTTAAATCCTGTGTGTTTGTCTAAGTGTTTGTCAGTTAATTGTATTAATACAGATATCAAAACCCCCTGATTTACTTTTCAAAGCATTAGGATATGACATAAGTGCTCTAAATAATATTTTAATACAGAAATGTCAACCTGCTGAAAGTGGGAACCTTTCCTACTGGAAAACTACATCATAGGCGTCTCAATAGAGGGAAGCTCTAAACTTTCCTGGGCTGTGCTGACTTTGGACGTTATAAATCACAATGGAGCATATTTCCTCAATTCATCACTGAATGTGGAAACCTCACTCTGCACCTAAAGAAACTTGGATTCTCCAGACTCTTGGACCTGATTTCCAAATGAAATTCAACATTTACCGGTACTTTCTTTTGAAAAGAGGACTTTGGACCACAGAGCAACACTCTAGCTCTTTTTCTCCTCAGCCCAGGTAAGACGCTTCTGATGTTGATTCAGGAGTGGGTGAACACAAAGAATGCCACAGCTGTAGCTCATGTCCCGGATACGTCTGTGTGTAGGTGTTGCTTCACAATCTTCTCATTGGCTGCAGTTAAAAGCTCCAGTTTCCATTACTATGCTTGGATGCAGCACTCTGTGAGCTTACACGTTCCTTGTGGATCAGGCCAATGACTGTACCACTGTCAAATCAGCAATCCCCCTTATGACTAGTAATTTACTTGCGTAATGTTAAAATTTCTCATATTCTCCAATAGGCCTAGATGATATGGAAGATAAGGGTTTCATATTGGTCTATATAAATAATTATTGATTAGTTTTTTTTTTTATCTGAAATACTAACAAACTGGTGATGCGAGCTTTCCTGTTTTATCCAGTTTTCACCAGTTTTCATTTTTAAGCAGTTATGAGGCACAGTGGTGAAACCTTAAACTGCTGCTGTTCAAGTTGCTCAGCAGGTTGTTGCTAGGTAACCAAAGAATGAGTGAGTTAGTTGATGCCAGCAACCTTGCTTGGCTAGCTTTGAGATGTTGAGCAGGTAAAGCTTTTCCTCTGCCTACATCCCCCAGAATGCTGTGCGGTCCTGGATTGGACTTCAGTGAAATTATGGAATATTCCATCGGTCGTATTCTGTTGATATTCTGTTAATCGTGTTTCTATTGCGATATATATTGTTATTAATTTATCATCCAGCCCTGCTCTCCAATTTTTGTTTTTTTTTACAGCTTTATGACTGCTAGGTTCATTGGTCTCTCTAAACTGTGTAAAATGTGAGTGTGTGTGTGCGTGATTGTCCTGTGTGTCTCTGTATTGCCCTGCCATGGACTGGCGACCTGTCCAGGATGTGCCCTCAAACCCCTTCACCCATGACCGCTGGAGACTGGCACCAGAAATTTCTCAGGAGTTTGTCACTTACCCGGAGTGTTCTCCATGTGTCGTTATAGAGGCTGAAGGCAGCTCTGTCTCATCAAGGCCTGGCAGCACAAGATGGAGCAGGTGGCGGATCAGGATCCATCCCTGCTATCCCCCAGCGACAAGAACAGGGCCAGCAGCCCAACCAGAACTCTGATACACCGTCGCCTGCACAACCTCAGGTACAGTAATTAGCTTGTTACACACTAACATATAGACCAAGCAGCAGAGAAGAAGAAATGTTGATTCACAATAATGCATACAGTGACACTGTTACTCAAACTAGCATAGCCAGAAGTTCTTATATCCTGATGTTAACACACACATTGAAATCAGAAAAGCAATGCTTATTCTCGCCAATGCTAAAATAACTCAACATATTGATAGCTACAGTAGTAGTGCTATCTGTAACATTTATTTGTATTCTGACTCATATTCCTAATAAAAAGTAGGTTATCAACTTGCTGAAATAAAAAGCAGTTCTAGGTGACATCAGGTGGTTGACAAGTGTCCACAGAGCAACATTGATAAGCACCTGTGGTTAGCAGGTACTTGTCAGTGTGGATACTGGTAGCAACTGGTATTTGCTACCAGTTAGCAATTGGGATTTAGTAAGGAGTTTTAAATCCCAGTTGTCTTAATTAGAGAGATGAGAGTTGTTCCCTTGGTGTCTGCGCCACCACTTTTGGAAGAAGTCCTTTTTAAACAAGGGAAAAGTGTAGAGGCCCTCTTTTAGCCAGCTGATCAGCAATGTGCAGCTACAGGCGGGGGGATGGATAGCAAGCAGCCAGAAAAAACTCTGACTACTGCAGCACTTTCTCTATTTCCTCATTAGACTTTAACTGAGGCACATTTTCACTGATGTGATTTCCTGTCATTCGGAATCAGACATGCTATAAACCTGTTTCTCCCTGTCCTGTGACTTTGAGGCATCACGCCTGCATGTTTTAGATGCTAAAGTTTAAGCACACCTACATTCCATTGGTGAGTCATTGAAATGCTTTAGGGGGACATGACAGCAGTCCATTGTTGTGATTTATTATTTTGAATTGTGCGTGTTGGAGCCAGAACGTCCAAGACAATCAGGACACCGTGCTCCGAGGAAAAGAATTGGAAAGTTAGTGCTGTAATGAGAAATTTCAACAGTGTTTGCCTTACCTCCTATTTTGAATTGAGTCACAACTTTAGAATACATCTGCTGTGAAGTAAATGCAAACAGAAATGGCACAAATCCACATAAAATATACTTTATGCCCATACTTGGATATGAATAAATGTAAATTAGATATAAGGTAATATGAATAGTACTGCATAATGCATTACTGTATAATGCACATATAATTAGGCAACATCAAAAAAAATAAGTCATTTGATTTGTTTGTTCAGTTTAAAAGAAGAGTCAATTATGACTGTTTTCTGATAGACATTGACATCATGAACTTAGTAGACCAAGATCACAATTTGTTCCAATCTAGTGGATTAGATTTACTGAAAATAATAACCTCGGTTGTATTCTTGTTGAGGCTTAGATTATTTTCATTCATGGACAGTGTTGCAAGGTTGTAATGTCCCTTTTCATTTTCAAAAACAGGTAAATGTGAATGTCCTCTGCAAACCAGTGAAATGAAGCATTATGCTACTTAAAAACTGGATGACTGTGAACATTTATCTAAGTCCGCCAATTCTTACATAGATTTAGTCATGGACTTTAACTAGGCCATTCTAACTCATTATTATACTCTGATCTAAAGCATTTTGTTGCAACTCTGTATGCAGTCTCTAGTCAGTTTTCTTTGAAAATTGTCTGGTAATTGGCTCCATTTATCTTCCCCTCAACCCTGGCCAGCTTCCCTGTTTCTGTTCCCACAGCATGTTTGAGCCACCACTGTGGGGGTTTTTATTCATTGTAATATGTAACCATGTCTTGGTGGGTTTGTAGTTGTGCCATAATTATTATCAGATGACAGGTTGAATCTGGAAGATCTTCAGCAATTTTGTTTATAACAGAAACATCCTTTCAGCACCTACAGCTTTATGTTATCAACTCGCTGAAGTAAAAAGCAGTTCTAGGTGACATCGGGTGTCACTTAGAACTGCTTAATACAGTATATTATTTAATACAGTACCACACATACCACTCTTTTCAGATTTTCATTTGTAAAAAACAATAAAGTAAAACCTTCAACGTCATAATTATTTGCTACTTATGTGTCGGTCTTGCACACAGAATCCCAACAAAACATCTTGCAATGTAACGTATCAAGTGGTAATTTACAAGTGATCATGTATTTGTCTGCAAGTGGCCCACTTTTACTCCCCCTCCTCATTCTCCAGGTGTCCCCTGCTCAGCCAACAGGGGGACGGCGGCGGCGTGCGTCGGAGATGGACCCCGACGAGAGGAGGCAGCGTTTTCTGGAAAGAAACCGGGCGGCTGCTTCTCGCTGCAGACAAAAACGAAAGCTGTGGGTCAACTCCTTGGAGAAGAAGGCAGAAGATCTTGCCAACATGAACATCTCCCTAACAGTAAGCCATCAGCAGGTTCTATGCTAAACATTTATACATGCTTTGTGACTGGTCTGGGGATGACTGAATGAATGGTGAATATTTTGTGTTGCCATCAGAATGAAGTGACTCTGCTGAGGAATGAGGTGGCACAGCTGAAACAGCTCCTTCTAGCTCACAAAGACTGCCCTGTCACTGTCATGCAGAAGAAGGCAGCTTTCTTAGGTAACCATTCAAGATCATTAACTAACATGTCATCCTGTTTTATCACTCCTTTAGCCAGCTCTCATCCACCATCTCATCCATCTAATGTGTTATTTTTACTCGCTCACCTCTCTAAGGGTGAATGTTGCTCTGTCTGTCTATAGCTGCAGGAGGAGAGGAAGCCTCGAGGGAGGCTCCCACCGAACACATCGGCTCCCCGGCGGCGGTCATTCAGCACGTGCCGTCACCCGCCGCCGTGGCCTCAAGCCCAGGGCCCACCATAAATGGACTGAGTGTCCGAGCTGCAGAAGCGGTGGCCATGTCTGTGTTAGCCGGCATGGGCTCGGGGCAGCCTGGAGGGGTCGTCATCGCTCCGCAGTTGCAGCCAACCCCGAGATGATGCGCAGGCAGACGGCAGCCTGAGTGAACTCGAGTGACATTCAGAGGCCGCACCGGTGCAAAGCTTGGTGTGAAGAGGGAACCCACCCTAACTCCGTAGATACCCCCTTTTCCCTCCTGAACATCCTACAGTAATCACACAAAGACATGGCGTGGTACCTCCGCCAGCCCTCCTCCAACAGGCTCCCTTTTCAGAAACGCTTCATCACTCTGTGTATGTAAATATGAATTACATGTCGAACACTTACTCTGCAGGGTTCGGGGTCAGTTATGACAGAAATGGTTTTAGATCCAGAAGAAAAATATGAAATGGCTTTTTACCCATTTAGTTATTTTATTTCAGCTTGGAAAGCAGTAACAGTCCAACTTCTTCCCACACTGGCTGTGATGAGGTTTGTTTCTTTCCAAGTTAACAGTTTTACTGTAATATATCATGATTGTTTTCTTTTTTTTAATTTGTAAAAAAGAGTTTTGAACATCTGCATTTGTTCTTATAACATTTTTAGTTATATCTAGGAAGAAGCTTATTGAACATGCCAACGTTTTTCTCAATAAATTTATCTCTAATGGAGTTATCGACATTAAATTACACCGGATATGGGTCATAGCCATCCATTATTTTCTATCCAGTTATTCTTACGGGGGTGCTGGGAGGCTGGTGCCTGTTTCCAGCGGTTATTTAGTAAGAAGCGGATGATCATAGGTCCCTGTTGTTCGCATAAATAATCCAACCACATAAAGAAATCTACATGAATAACTCCATAAATTAAGTTGTATGGAAATAAAGTGAAAAACGTAAAGAATAAGTGCTAAACGTAGAAATTTACTAAACCATATTCTACTTGGTAGAAAGGCTTTCATTGGTTGTGGCAGTTTCAACATTGCACAGATCTTCAGTTCTTTCCATTTATGTCAAGTTTCCTGTTTGACAAGAAACCGACTCACCTCAGTGTAATCAAATCTACCTAAAAGAGGATAAGTGAAATGAAGCTTAAGCATGCATTTTCTTCAGTGGAGTCTTGTGCAGTGGGAATAATAAGCAAAGAGGCCAGGTTAGTTAATTTTTCCAAAAATACATTTAATTTCATGACTAAATGTATGGATTAGGTTTTGTTGATTTCTTTGTTACCAACATCTGGTGGGAATTTTATGTCAGTACACCATTTAAAATATATTCACAGGTAAAAATGTTGACATGTTTAATGCTTAATTTCAGTTGTAGTAAAATCTTTCCAGAGTGCTGTGAATGCAGTCTGGAAAGATTTTCTCTTCTTTTATTATTTTATCATCTGTCTTGTACTTTTTATTTTATAAATGTTTGTCTTTTTTTCAGTCAACTCTTTTAATAATGCACTCAATGAAAGTTGGTTGAATTCACAACAAAACAAATCGTAGATGTGAACACAGTTAATCCTGTGATTGTGTGCCCCTTTTTTAAAATTTTTTTTATTAATATGTAACCCATTCAGAATGGATATCATGATATTAGTCAATTGTATCAACCCCTACTGACTGCATGGTTTACTCAAGGCTGAAGAATACCACTATTTGTATGTAGCCCATTATACTCTCACTGTTTTGTAACATCGATCTGTAAATGAGAAAACTGGCCCGGTTCTGTTAGGATTCCATCATTGGCCCCTGAAAACTTTGGGCTATTAGAATACTTTTAATTGATAATCAAAAATAACAGGTTTTAACCCCTTTACCCAGACATTTCAGTTGAGTAAAGAGTAGTGCAATATATTTTTCTATTGAATATCAATGTTCTTGCTTTGAGTGGATGTGTGTAGTCCAGCTGCTGACAGGGTTTGCTCTATTTCAGTCAAACGCTACAGTTACGAGGTGACCAAAGGAAATGTGAAGAAGATTATTGTTGAGTGAATGGACTGTTAATCAGTGTACATGTTAGAGTTACAAATGGTCTGACTGGGAGCTTTATACCATAAAACTAGTGCTTTTACATTATGAACCAGATTAATTATACATGCACGGTGCTTCTTTTGACTTTCTTTTGCAGCTTTTTAATATATGACATTGTTCTTCCACGACTATCGTCTTATTTTTTTCCTTGTTACTGTTTTTATAACATGTTATAGGCTTCTTGTTTTCTGTGGGAATGTTAAGGTTTTCTCCATGTGATTGTATGCACCCTTCTGATTAGAGGTTTTTATTTTTTTTTCTCTTAGTATTTTACTACATGGGGTGGGAAGGGGGCATGTTGAAAATATCTGTGTGGAGTAAGTTTGTTCAATACTCAGGCCTCAAGATGGGAAATAACTTGTGTATAGTCTCAGCTAATTAATAAGTTGTCTTGGACAAACGATGAAATAAATTAATGTATAACAAAAGGTAAATGTGGGTTGTTGTTTTTTTGTTTGTTTGTTTCTTTACCTGTCTGGAATCTTAGCTCTTAGTATTGTTTTAAAATAATTAATGTCAAATACTCTATGTATGCATTCAAGATTTTCCCTGTCTTTTCATGTCAGATTTCTATATTGCAGGTGTTTACCTCTTTGTGATCCCACATTAGGAACAGTATCAGCACTACAGTACACTCAAAAGAGCTATCTAAGCTAAGATTCTTAGCTTAGATAGAACATTAGCTTAGAGAGCTTCTTATAAGCTAAGACTTATAAGATTGTAACATCTTATAAGTCTGGTAACATGAAGGTATCTTAAATCTTCAGGTAGGAAAAAAAGTGGATGTCTTTTGTTAAAAGAGTAAGATAAGGAAACCTTTTGGTGTTCAGGTGTAAATGAAATATTTTCTTTTACAGAGATAAAAATTAGGCACTAATTTATCATGCTATCATTTATCATAATAAATTTCATATAAGAATTTTGATTTAACGTTAAATTCAAAATACATTCCAATTCAAAATGTTTAAAATCCCCCAATACTGTATTTTATTATTGAGATAATTATTTTTGCTATCTCATTTTTACTAATGAGTGTCAAAAAATATCAATATACTTTAAAAATATTATAGTTATTTTGTGCAGTTTAGATAAATATACACTCATATAAATGAGTATGTTTTCAAGAGTATTTGTATTTGTGGGCCATGCAGGTGACACGGTAAGGGGAAAAAAATAACAAATAGTTCTTATCCTCACTTTTATTGTTACAAGAGTATCAAAAACTATTGTGATGAAAATTTAAGTCCTTATCGCTCTCTATGCTAGGTTGCCATTTTCCACCTGGGGTGAGTCAGGTGAAGTGGAAGAAGCTTGTTTCACTTCCAGCTGCTAACAGCAGAGGGCGCACCGAGTCCACTTCCCGCCTCCACAGGGTCCCATCATCCCGGGTCACGTGACTAACGGACTCTGCCGACTTGTTCCCATCTCCCACAGTCATGGCGGTGTCGGGGAGTCGCGGAGATGGAGTAAACAGCACCGCTACCACGTCTTGATTGTTTATTCCCCCCCTTAGCTCCCTCTTGTAGCCTCTCGCCAGATAGTCACCTGCTGCCCTTCGAGCTCATCAGATCCACCCCGCTGCCTGCGGAGCCTCCGAAGATGACCGACCGCGGCGTTGATCTGTCGGCTCTGCCGAAAGAGGTCAGGGACCAGCTGGCGGAGCTGGACCTGGAGCTGTCCGAAGGTAGGCTGGATGTTCCTGCAGCGGGGTCAGCAGCTTTAGATGCTGTAGATTTGGTGGAAACTGGAGATTTATTTGCGGGTTTGTGTTCCTTCGGGGACTGACAGGCTCTCTGTGTCATCTGGTTGAGTCCCAGCTACTGCAGTGGGTCGAGTCACGAATATAGCAAAATTATAAACACACACTGACCCCCTTTTAAAACATGAAATCCCTGCCATTTGTACTGCTACACGTAGGGATTATCATTTATAGTTTGTGTTTTTTTAAATGTTTTTTTTTTTTTCATGAGACATCTGCAGTGAATTCTTGTTTTTAATCCGCATTATCATCCTGTAGTTAGTCCATATTGGTGAAATGAGCATCCATCCACTCCTGTTGTTGAATGTGGGTCAGGTTTGTCATTCCAGAGGCCCTGTGTGTGAGGATCAGTGGACAGTGATGGTGCTGTGGCCCATCCAGCATCCATCTCTGCTGCTCTCAAAGCTTTAACTCTGATCTGCAGCACATAATGAAGGCTCATTTGCTTAAAAAAACATCACTGTAGGAATACAGAATATGGATCTGGATGTTATGCAAGTCTCCTCGTCACGCTGTGAATCACTAGGCAGAAACTTGATTTGTGTCGTGCAGTTCTCTGGTGCCTGGAGGAGGATGAGTAATGTTATGCTCCACATAGAGCCAAACAAGAAGAGGTATGTGCCACTAATGATGTCTTAGCCCCTGCTGCAACACAGAGCCTCATGTATACATTTAGCTGTCCTGTCTGTCGGAGCACAGGTGAAACTTGAGACGGGAACCTTGGTGGAGAAAAAAACTCTTGTCTTTTTGTTCACAGGTTGCAAAAATACAAGTTCTTTCTTTAAAAACATCTCTTAATAGTTCTGGTAATCTTCTAAGTATTGTTTTTGGTGTTTGACTGTTGTGAAAAATTATTTTTCCCCTTACAACATTCTTCTGTTTTTACCTTCTTGTCGCGCTTCGATGTTTTGCACCATCAAACAGGTTTTAGTATCAGACAAATATAACCTCAGTAATTACAAAAACAGTTCTTTTTGTAAGTGAAATGTTTGTGTTTTTAAGGGGAAAAATCCCAACCATCCTGATTCTGTCCGAAAAAGCTACTTTACCCCTAAACCCACTAACTGGTTGTTTGACAGAAACAATTGTCGTCAAGCAATTTCGATTGCTGCCTGTGAGTCTTTTAAATTGATTTGGTGTTTTATTTCAGCCACATTAAACCGTTTTAGACCAAAGCACTATATCTCTGTTGGATTTAGGTCCAGACTTGAACTAGACCACTCCAGAACCCTCATTTACAATGTTTTTTTTAGTCATTTCGATGTGGGTTTGCTGGTGTGTGTTTTTTTTTTTTTTTTTTAAATCATTGACTTGCTGCACCACGTAAGTGAGCTTGAGCTTAATGTTACAAACGGTTGTTTGGATATTCTCCTTCAGGAGCAGAATTCATGTTTCTATCAATCATAGCAAGCAGTTCAGGTCCTGAAGCAGCAAAGCAGTCCCAGATCATCACTCTTCCACCGCTGTGTTTGACTGTAGATATGATTTGTTCTGAAATGCTTTGTTGTTTTAAGACCAGATATAAATATTCAGTTTTTCTTTTGTAAGTTCACAGGATATTTCCCCCAAAAGTCTTGAATATCGTCTACATGTTGTTTCTGGCGAATGGGAGATGGCTACTAGTGTTCAGCTGTGCTTTTGGCCTTGAAACCCATGTATGCCATGTTTTCCCACGTCTCTTTGTTATTGTCAGATCATAAATACTAAACCCAAGCGAGGCATGTAGTTCTTTAGATGCAGTTCTGGAGTCTTTGTGGCTTCCTGGATGTGTAGTTGATGCTCTTTTGGGAGTAGTGTTTGTAGGGCGACCTCTCCTGGGAAGGTTCACAACAGTTCAGTGTTTTTTCCACTTGTGGATAATGGCTCTCACTGTGGTTCACTGGAGTTGAAAAGCCTTAGAAATGGCTTTCCAGAATGAAAGATGTCAGTGACCCTTTCTCATCTATTCTTGATTTTCTTTAGATCTATGTATGGCATGTTGCATTTTAGATCTTTTAGCCAACCTCATGTTGTCAGACAGGTTCTGTCAGGCCTCAGAGTGGATAGTGAAAGAAAGAATTTTATAGTTCATTTCTTATTTTATGATTTAACAAGTGGGATGATTACTTTTTCGCATAGTGCGAGGTAGATTTGTTTTGCTTTATTCCCTTAGTAGATGGAATCACCACTCTGTTTTTTTTTTTATTTACTCACTTTGTCTTTGATATTAAAATTAGTTCAATGAGCTAAGTTATTTAAGTGACAAGACTGTTATTAGCTCCACAGCTAATAGTATATTCAGACTGTTGTCGGTTTTAGTCTTTTGAGTGAAGCTGTGTGGTAAGGTGACACCTCATATCCCTCTGTTGAGCCTCAGTCTGTCTCAGAGGGCTGCGCTGTCGTTTGAAACATTAGATCAAACGTGATGAAAAGCTCCTGCTTTCCAGATGCTTCTTCTTCTTCTGTATCTACACCTTCTAGTGTCATGAAGCGTCCTCGCCGTCTGTCCAACGTCCACTCAGGCTGTAAACGGCTGACGGCAACAAGGCGAGAAGCAGCTGGACACCCAGCGAGCCTGAAACTTTGTCATGGATATCTTTTACATGGCAACAATTCCCCTCATTGTTGTCCCCGTAGATGGAATTCCCCCTAGCAACAAGCGTAGGAAAATGTGCATCAGCATCTTTTATGTCCTGTCTGAAAACTCATAGGGCTGCAGTGTGATGTGCATTTGCTTCTGTGCATGTTAGTGGCGATAGTCGCAGCTAGGAGAGGAAACAGAGCAACTCCACCTACTTTAACTTCCATGACTGGAAGGACACAAAGAAAACCTTTGACGGGGTAAAGGTCTTAGTGACTGAGCTGGGCTGGAATGTAGAGCACTAAATCACAACAGTTTAAGCTGCTCTGAACGAGGGTACAAGTGTCCAGTACTTATTCCCTGCGCTATGGGGATTATGTGTTTGACCAGGTTGTTGTTCTTCACACGTCCGGACTCATGTAGCTATTTAAGCTCCGTTTAGAAGGTCTTCATGCGATGGGACATCCGCCACAACCCAGTGACTTCACATGTGTCTCCCAGAGCATCTTAATAACAGACCTCATTGTTTTTTATTTGTTTTTTTTATGTGATTGAGCTACTGAAAGTAGTTCTAATATATGGTGTCCATGTGCTTTCTTGTTTTTTTTTTTTTTTTTTTTTTTTACATTTCAGTGAAGTTTAAGGCCTGAATAGTGTGGTATGCATCTGTTTATACCTGCACTAAGTTTTCCTTTTTTATTTTTTTGCTTCGACTAGGGGATGAATCTACTAGCTTTCCACAACTATAGACTAAAGTTTCTTTTTTTTAACCATTTTTAATTTTTTAATTTTCTTTGGATCAAAGATAAAATGTAATAAAACAACGATGATACAAAGAAACATACAACACTAGTGAGAACAGCTATCACCAAATACATCAAGATAAATGTACAGAATCTTTAAAAGCCATTACTATTAGATTTTATGCAGTCTGAAAGTATGATCTTAAAAGTGCTCATTCTTCACACAAATAAATTCAATTTCTATTAAGGAAATATTTAAATAAAAGGCTTCTTAATTATTATTAAATACACCTTACAAAAACAAGTGAGCAACTTGAAAAGTAAATAAATTACATGTTCAGCAATTCTCTGTGAAGTAGCTAAGAGACTTGATTTTATCATATTCTCAGTTAAATTTTAGTCTGGACTTTGACTAGGCCACCTTAGAATATTAATATGCTTTATCCAAACCATTGCTTCATAGCTCTGCCTAGATGTTTGGGGTGTTTGTCTTGCAGAAAGGTGAACCTCCACCCCAGTCACAAGTATTTGGCAAGTTCTAGAATTGCCTTTTATTCATTTCCTTTAACTCTGACCAGTGTTCCTCTCTCTGGTTAAGAAAAGCAGTATTATCGCTACAGCATGATGCTGCCACTACCCTGTGTTTGATGTGCAGTATTAACACACTTTCTGTTGGGATGTGAAATTGGCTGCGCTGCTCTGAGAAACAGATTTGTTTGTATTGCCATGCACTGGGCAACAGCAGTTTGTGTTGGTGAGCGAAGTGGAACGCAGCGTCCATCTTAATGTGGAGCTGCAGCCATATTTGCCAAGCTGCTCCTGACTGAAGGTGGGGAAATGTGTTAAATGGACAACTATTGCACACGCACACAAATCTGGACTTCATGAGAAAGTGTCAAAAAGAAAGCAATTGTTCAACAAAAGCCAGATTAAACCAAAATCCTAATTTACGACTTCCAAAACTTAACTTGCAAGAGAAAGCTAATGTAGCGCAATGCTAAGTTTACTGCTGGAATTAGTGGGAAACCCTGTTGGGTGATACAAAAATAAACAACACCTAGAGAAGAAAAAGGAAGGGAAGAAACAAGGGAGAAGACATTGTGGTGAGCTACTGTGATCTAGAGATGATATTTGTGTTAAGTAGCTCTGTTTCCACATTCACCGGCTACTTCCTGCTCAGCTGTCGGATGTCTGCAGCTTCTCCAGAGTCATTTCTTGGCTCCTTCTCTTATTGATGGGTTCCTTGCCTTGCCTGTCAGTTTAGATTAATAGCCATGTCTTTGTAGATTTGCAGCTATGTGATACTCTGTCTGGTTTCAGATAATGGATTGAACAGAGCTCAGTGAGATGCATAAAGCTTGGGCTATTGTTTTACAACCAAACCCTGGATTAAGGCTCAGTTGAAAGGCCTGCAGCCACTGTTACGTTGGTGGTCTTTTGCTTCACTATTTTAGCACCATTTGCTGCTAAAGATGTGTATTTCTGCCCAGTCAGGTCTCATCTATCACTTCTACCTCTTCTCAATGGGCTCAAACATCAAATTAGATGGAGATTACTGAACCTGACACCCCAAAATGGCAGTTCCTACACTAATGAGTGACTTCATGGTGATTGCCTCCATCTTGCATTCTTGAGGCAACCACCATGAGGACACTGGTAGAAGAGCTGAAAAAGGCTAACAACGCCAGTGCGGTAGGTGTCAAGGAAGTGCTACCAAGTAGAGCAGACAGATAAGGATATAAATAGAACAAGAGATCAGATGGACTTATTCACGTGTGGAAAGGAAAATGTTAAGATCAATCAGAACATCAAACGTCAGTCCAGACCAAGTGAGAAACCGATTATTCTGTTGTAGTTTGTTCCACTGGGAAATTTGAGGATGCTAATGTTACCTTGAGATAGACCACACACTAACGTAAAACTCATCAGTTCGAGTGGACACATGCAGTCTGCGTTCAGGCGCATAAAACCAAAGCATCTGATGCTTAAGACTTCAGGGTTTAAGAATCTGCTTCCCAATTGGCCAAAGCTTCCCAGTGACAGTACAGAGGTGGTTCATTTAGATAACTACTCAAAGCACAATTGCAGAAAGTATTTTGTCCAAAGTGAATTGCTGTGAAAGATATGGAACCAAGGCCACTGATAAAATCTACAAATTCTGACATTAACCCCAGATTACCGGAACCCCTCTGCCATGTAGAAAAATCGCTTGAATCTGGTACGTTCCTTCACAAAATCTGCATTCACTCAGAATTCTGAGATTAATGTCAGAAAATAATTTTAAGGTAAATTTAGAATTCATTTTTTTCCTCAGAGGCTCTAAGCCTGTAGAAAAATAATTTGCCTTCTTCAAGATTTCTTTTATATCTTTACTGAAAATGTCTGGTTCACATAAAACAAAAGTTAATGTGAGACGACTTTGTATTTAATGGGTTTTTTTCAATGTAAAGCCAGTAAATACAAAAAACTGTTCAAAAACCATCAACATGTACATTGTCGTGGAGGATGTAAGAGTTGTTTTAATTCAGCCACAAGTGTGACTGGGTTGTTTAAGACAAGCATCTTCATTGGATTTATGTCCAGACTTTGACTAGACCTCACCACAACCTTAATCTTTTGTTCTTTTTTGACCTCCTTTGAGTCACCTTTGGGAAGGTTCGTCACGTTTGCTTTGCGTAGTTCATGACTCTCACTGTAGTTCACTGAAGTCTCACAACCTTAGAAATTGTTGTGTGATCTTTTCCATTACAATCAGTATCAGATACGTTTTTTCTTAGTTGATGATTTCTTTCCTTTTGAGATTTTTGAGCCTATTTCCTGATGCCAGACAGGAAGTAGGTTCTATTGGATTGATTTTAAAGGACTTGCAGAAACCAACCCTGGATATGGCTAGCAAAAAAAATTTAATAAAATTCATCACAATTTGGAAACTGCCTTCTATACTTATTAAGAATATATGGTTCTTTTTATATTGGAAACTTTTAAATGTGATTAAAAAACATAAAGAAACCTTTACGGGACAAATACCTTTTTGCAGCGCTGTTGATGCTTTAAGCCAAGTGGAAACTCACTCCAGTGCCGGTGATCCATGCCATCTGCACTGTCCCACTCCACATATGTGCATGCTGCTATAAATGTGTCCCGTAAACAAACAGTTTGGCACGCTTTGCGGCTACTTGAGCAGTTTTTCTCGGTTTCATAATTCGATCATCTCCTCAGCTCTTGCTGTAGAGGATCGATAATGTCTGGTGAATTTGTGGAGACCATCTATCTCTTGTCTCCGCGCATGTCGGCAGCCTGTCCTGTACAGTGGGAGAGGGAGAGAAATGAGAGATTATAGTCCTGCCTGCATCTCTCAATCTAGGTCACAGAGCATCAGGGGGCAACAAGCCTAGCTCATTTAGCCTGTGAGTCACATTAGGCTGAAACTGCTGCTGGGGATCTCTGCCTCTCACACGCCCACCAACAATAACTGCTTCCTGTCAGGTTTTCTTTTTACCCCTGCTGATGTGTTGCATGAGATCGTCTCTTTATAACAAAAAGTTATATGATCAGGCTGTTGGTTTAGAATCCAAAACCCACCATGCGTTAGTCAGCTCTTTGACTAATCTTGATCTTGCAGAAAATCATTTAAATTTAATCCACACAGATCTAGTTGAAATTAGATTAGTTGTCTGGAAATGAAGTTACTTGAAGGTTATTGGGATCAGTCAGCGCTAGAAGTGAGAATGGGTAGATCTTTGTCTTTAGTCTGAGGTTTCCTAACTACCAACTAGATGAACATAATACATCCAAGTCACAATCGTCCCCATGACTGAAATGTGTGTTGCACTGAATATGTGGTGGACTTATATATTTTAGTTTCCATGAGTACAACTAGGGACGCACTGATTGCCAACTAAGATCTTTAAAAAGTTGACCTGCCGACTTTTTAAGGGTTTTTGCTTTTACTTTTTCACTTTTAGACAGTTCAGTTGTACCGATTTTGATACCGATTTAAAAGAAAAAAATTTTGTCTGAAATGTTGCTAACTGCTGACCAAAAACAACACAAACACTCTCCCCATATTCGCTGTAAAATATTTTGAGAATCTCCAAGACTTTTAGGGAAATATTCTGATTTGCCTAAAGTGGAACCTGTTGGGAGGTGTACCATCCCATTACAGCCGTCATAAAACTAACACAATAAAAACAATGTCATGCCAATAATCTAACACCAGAGTGCTACTGATGTTAGATTGGGATTTAGGAGGAGGATGAGTTGATGTAACCAATGAAACCATCAGTTCTCTAGCATAACGGGGAATATCAAGCCATCAGTTTTGACCTTAAATTTAAGAGCCCTCGGATTATGCAGCAAGAGAACAATCCAAAGCACACCAGAAAATCCACCAGAAAAAAAATTGTTCTGGAATGGCCTGAAGTCTGGGCTTAAGTCCAAATGAAATGCTGTGGTGTGACCTTAAACAAACCTTCCAATGTGGCTGCTTTAATACCAATTTGTGATGAAGAGGAAGTCATAATTCCTCTGCAGCAATGCTGAAGACTGATTGAAAAGTTACCACAAAGGCTTGACTGTAGTGTTGCCCAACCAGTTATTATGTTTAGGGGACAATTACTTTTTCACTGCAGAGGCAGATTGGTTTGGATTTTTTTTTTCTTAATAAATGTGATCATAATTTGAAAACAACTTTTGGTGTTTGCTCTGGTTATTTTGCTCTGAGATTGAAGTACATTTCTTGATTTGAAACGTTTAAATATTAACAAAATGAAATTGGAAAAAAAACTATTTTGCTTAGGAAGGAAAATAGTTTTTTGGAAATGACCAAACATTTTACATTTGAAATACAATGTTATCGTGATAAAGGAACAGTCAAACATTCGTTGTAGTGCCATTTACTAAAAACGTGAGGTGGTCGAAAAATATAATCAGTAGTCCTGTAAGAATTAAATCATTTATGCTTACGTTTTTATAGGAGATTATTTAGGGAAGGGAAATTTTTAAAATATTGTCATCCTTTCTTAAAACCCATCGGATAACACTGACTGTGTGTGCATAAAGTGCGAGTTGCACTGCTTTTAGATGGATTTGTTTTTTGCGTGTGCGAACTCCATTGACAGGTCCCGGGAAAAAAAACTGATTTCAGCTGTTAAGTGTTTCAGAGGAACAGCCCTCTGATTTTCTGCCTTCCAGCCTGGAGTCGGCCAAACATGACGAATGAAAAAGTTATGGCACTGATCATTTCACTGTAAAACATAATAGCTTCCTTTTTTTTTTTTTTTTAAATATTAAGCCTTTATTTCAGCCAGGAACACAGACAAACACTGTTAAAAATGAAGCTCTGTTCTGAAACGACTGAATAATTTAGAGGAGACTCCGGTGCACACCTTCACAGAGAGCTGCACAGTCAGCTGGGGAGCTGAATCCTGCATCATCTTGCTTTCGTGTTCACAGGGAGCCTCACATGGGCTTTAAACTGTTGTACCTTTTAGGCTGCTTTTTACGCTGTCCCATTATCATTATTACAACTCTGTGATTCATTGTTTGGCTTTGGCTGGTAAAAATGGCAAAAGCTGAAAGAAATAATTCATATGTTGGTGGTTATTGCATAGAGAGCGTTAAGTGGTTCATAGGTCAGTGTGTGTTCACTCAATTATTTAATAGAAGAAGGACTCAGCCTCCAGTGCAGACCAGTGAGTGCTCTGTCATTTAATCTAGTTTTCCTTCTGGTGTACATGCTACTTTCTCCTTTATGATAGATCGGCCTGTTAAAGAAACCAAATCCGGTTTCTTTAAGACCAAGTTGTGGCTAAACTGAATAAACTAAAAAGTATCATTACCTTAGCAGCTTCCTTCTGATTACCAGAATCAGTATTTCTTTCTTTAATGCTCTGTGGTCATTTTTAGTTGTCTCCCCATGTTATCGCCTCCTTTTCCTTCACCTGGTTGCTACTAGCACACCTCACGTGGGGCCCCCATATGTACACTTTCACATACTTTTGTACTCTCTGAAATTTCCTTAAACTTTTCCAGATTAAAATAGCTATATGTTGCAGCAAAAAAACCTGCACCAAGCTGTAAAAGCTGTTACACATGAAATGTGAGAACTATTTCTTATCGACATGAAGGGGGTTCCTTCATATAGTCTGACAATACATTGAGGAAATTCTCATCCAGCCATAAACTCAGGATAGATGTGACTATTTGGATGTTTATGAAGGCATACAAGACACCCTGAGATTATAACCTGTTCAAGTAAAACTGTTGGCATGAACTACACCAAACTGAGCAGTAGTTGTAGATACTTCAACTAATTATGCTTATATTGTGTCTTTGCTCTTCTCTTTGCGAATGCGAAGTAAAACAGATATACCCATCTGATATTAGTCGATTAATATATCAAGCTGTTTTCTCAAGTAGCTAGCCTGTTATCTGCTGCTTTACAAATAATTCTCCTCATAATTTGCAAGCTGTACTTCCTTAAACAGTATTGCCTTATTAAGAGTGATCGGCTTTGTTGTTTTCTTTTTGTCAGGAAATATTTCTGAAACGGCTCAATATATTATCTCTGTGAGTCTCATATGCTGAAATTGTTCAGTGGTTTCGAGGCTGCAACATGAGAAGTCAGTCTGTGCTTTTTTATTTGTACATGTGGTAATTGCTCCTGGTTTGCCAGCTGAACCTCAGTAGAGTAAAACAATGTTTTCGGGACTGTTTCACACTGAAGGACCACAAACCGACCTGATATGACTCCACAAAAGCAGCAACATTACCTGGATGTGCTCCTATTAAAAAAAAAAAAAAAAAAAATAACAATAATAATTTAAACCTTATAAGAAAAATCCTTAAACAAATGGCAATTTCTTTTTAAATCACCCATTTTCAGGATGTTCCTCAGATATTTTTCTGTTTATCTGTTGCATTCATTCTTCTTGTCAAAGCATAACAAAAGAGTCTGAATGTTGAAGGAGGTCTTTAAATAAACTGGACTGTAGGCTGTTCATCAGACTCTCAGTTTTATCTCTAACTGGATCATCTCTGTCCGGTTTTCTGGTTTCTGCTCATGTCTGGAATTGCGTCAGTCATGAAACTAGATCTGCTTCTAGTTTCAAACCACTAGAACTGTTCATCTTCAGCGCTCTGAGGTGTTACACAGTAAATAAGGTTGAATATAGAGTACAGTGCTCATGGTGGCAGCAGCTCTGTTACGTTAGCTCTGTTAGCTCTGATTTGATCATTTCCTCGACTTTTGTTCATAATTCTTTTGGTTAAGGTATTACTTGTTTGGACAGTTATTCCCTATGGTTTTGAATTGCTGGAAGGGTATTTGCTTTTACTTTTTCACTTTTCGACAGTTCAGTTATAATGTGTAACCATGGCAACCGGAAATTTAAACTATCTCTTCCATTCTTCTGGTCACATCTCCGACTCCAACTTCGCCCTGACCGATTTCCTAATCTTAAAAGAGAAGCAGAAGAAGCAAATGAGGAGGATCAGCGGTGCTTATCCACCACTGATTGTCATCCAGGGCATGTTACTGTGGAATATCAACTTTGTTGCCTTGAAATTGAGCTGTTAGCATGTTATGACTGTCATGAGAGCGTCATACCACAACAGTCGTCAGTCAAAGGCTTCTTCAGATTTGTGGAAAGACCGACTTTGACCGGAGATCCTTCCTGCCCACAGCGTCACCATCCACAACGACTCTTTGAAGATACTTGGATGATGCGGAGCTATGACAACATTTCATTTGCCCTTGGGACAAATAAAATATTTTTGAATTGAAATATTGAGTAACTGTTTATGTAGCAGCAGATGCTAGTAAATGCTAACGTGTGCATCAGATATATGTCAGTCCCTGCTTCTTCCTGCGTTTTTATCACAAAGAGAAAACTTTGCATCCGGAGGCAGGACTGGGACACCAGATACCTGCCTGCACTAATTTGCCTTTTATCTTTGTGACCCTTGTTATTACTGCTTCTGGGCCTCTCGGGACTGTGTGTGTGTGTTGATGTCATCAGATGAGTCTAATGAATGTGTGGAGGAAAACATGATTCTCTTTGTTGCCTGTATTGGCCACACCCAGCTTCCTATTCCACAGGAGGAGAATGATTGGAGACCGTTTTCACCCTGCTGGGCTTGTAATACCAGTTTTGGTCTGAACCGACAGAAGTACAGATACATCTTCTCTTTCAGTGATATAATCCACTGTGACAGAATATACACAGAGGTCTCATTATACATGATATAATTATGTTTTCTTTTGGTGCGTCTCTGCAGCTCCAACCTTCTAAAACAGAAAAAAAAGAAAAGAATGCATGTTGAAATTACTAACAGCTTTACAAATGTCTCTTCAAATATAACCTGTCAGGAGCAATCTGATCAAAGAGAACAGCTGTGTGATCTGTGGAAAACATTTTATTGCAAGAAACTATTTTGTGTGCTTAAAGTGGAAGAAAATGGTTGCAGGGTTTAATTTGAGTTCGCTCACAGCTTCTTTGAGTAGCTGCATAAGCCTAATTGTCAGTCACACAGCGTATTAGTGTTGACATACTTGTGGTCTTGTACCAACATGCACAAGTTCACAAGCACAGGCGCAAGAAAAAGCAAGAGAACTGTATTGGAGTCTGAACTGCTCCACATTGCAATCATACACAAGCATACAGGCAATGTAAGAAAAAAAAAGAACATTTGTGTGCTGCCAGTAAATAAGAAATATGGCATTAAATATACAACCTTGGGAAAAAATTGAGACCACATCAAATGATGAGTTTCTCTGATTTTCCTCTTTGTCGGTAAATGTTTGAGTAAAATGAACATTGTACTTTTATTCTTGTGAACTGCTGACATTAGGTCTCCGAAATTCCAAGCAAAAACTTCAAATTATTTGCAGAAAATGAGAAATGGTCAAAATAACAAAAAAGATCTAGTGCTTTCAGAGCTCAAATAATGCAAAGAAAACAAGTTCAATATTCATTTAGAAACAACAATACTGATGTTTTAACTCAGGAAGAGTTCAGGAATCAAAAACCACCAAATACCACCAGGAGGTTTTCAATTGGGTTCAGTGCAGTGGGCTCTTCACTTTTTCTAGAGCTGTATATTGTGTTGTGTAAAAATTAACTGCATGCTCATAACAGCCTCTACAAAACCTCATAATACTCGTAGTTATTGCTCGCATCATCAGAATTGTCCTAAATATTACAGTTGTTGCTTGAACCTACAGGAAAATGGTTTTGAGCAGTGAAGAACCCATTTCATTTAAATTGTTCTTAAAACCCAAACATTGTTGTCGTTTAAATGGTAAATGGCCTGCACTTGGATAGTGCTTTATCAAGTCCAAGGACTCCACAATGACAAAGTGACTGAGACAGATGGAGTGGGGGGTTAATGGGCAGCCCCCCTGTTGCAGGACAAAGCCCTTTCACCTGAGCCACTGCTGCCTCTTGAAAACATGCAGCGTATTTACCATATTCTTGATACTCGTGCAGGATATGTGTGTCTGGTTACTGGTGCCTGAACGTGATGAGTTGGGTTAGATAAGAGCAAAACCGAAGCCTCTGGGAGGCCTCAGAAGATGTTTATTCTGCAGATAAAACCGCGCCAGCTCTTTGGACCTCAGGACCCTTGCTTTGCTGAATAAACAACAATCCTGTTGAAAATTACTGACTTGAACTCAATCAACAAAGGCAGGAGCGGCACGGTGCCAGCTCCTATCACTGGCTCTTGATGGTGGAGTCAGCACACAGCATCACAAAGATTGGACCACAAAGATTGTAGATTTAAAGTCATATTCCGTATAGTTTGTTTGATTCTTAACAAGTAGGTGTTGACATAAATTTAGGTTGTTTTCTTGCGAGGCCAATTGAGTGTAATGTGATGGGGGTGGAAAGCAGAGCGAGAGAAAGAGAATGAAGATGTGCAGCCAATTACTATTCAGCCTGAGAGGCAGTGGGGCAGAAGGAGAGCGAGCAGCCGAGCCGCAGCTCAAATATTCCCGACAACAGAAAGTTGGAGAGCGTTCGGGCCGGAGAGGATGGACGACTTTGATGTTTTGCATCGTTCTTTTTGACAATGCAGCTGTCCAACCAGGACGAGCTGCGGCTGACTCATGCAAAGGTCGTCTGAAATCATTTGATTGTGGCGTCCGGCGCTGGGACAGACATGACTGGGTCACTGTGGGAAAGTGTGGTAACAAGTGAGGCCCTTTTCTCCTCTCATGGTGCAGCTGTGGTTTAACCTCTGGTAACCTATAAATTGGGAGCATACAAGTACTGTTTCATATGTGTTTGTGATGCACATTTTGCAAATGTAAATATTTAAGGTAGTGATTATTATCCACCAGTTTCTCCAATTTTTTTCACCCCCAACATATCCAGTGACGGTAATAGTTTAACTCTCTCGTCTCTAACTGCTGGAAAATGATCCAGATGGAGGAGTGATTACTTTGGGTTTCAGTTAATGCACGCTGACCCCTCCCCCATCCCAGTCTCCATCTCTTCCTCTCTCTTTGTGTTTCTGCAGAGGAATTGCCTGTTCACATAAGCTAAAAATAAATCATGTGACTGAGCTCAGCCAACTGTACTGTTCATGCATTACTTATGGAAGTATTTGCCTTTCTCCCTTATTTCTTCCGCAAAAAAAGAAGCTCCCCTGCCTCTGAGTTGGTATTTTTGTCGGAGCGAGCTCCCAGGCGATGTCCTTACAAACATGAGCTTTCTTGCTTATTCCCACTGTCTGTGGTTTTTTTCCGCTGCCATGTGCCAAATATTTAAGCAAGGCCATCTTATCTGTGATGATAAACCACTGAGATAGAGGCACAGAGCTCGTAAATAACACTGATTTTTCAAAAACAAACATCTGACCACGGTAAGTTACCGTGGTCAGATGTCCAGCAAAATATACAAAAAATAAATAAAAGTGCTGATTTTCCTAACAACAGTAAGACCAGTTGAATTTTGCATGTGTATTAATGTGTCAATAATCCATCAATATTTTCCCAGAAGTGTCATTGTGGTCATTGCTCTTAGACTACCTCCCATGTTTATGTTTTTCGCAGTTTTAACTTATCAGCCTCAAAGCTTTTCCAGATGCATGTAGCTGCCGTGTTCCATGCATTTCTTCCAGCACCAGAACCTCCAGAACCAAACTGGAGTCTCTGACTTGGATTCATCTTTTCCAGCTGCTGTCCCAAAATTGCACAAACATTTTATGCAAAAGATGCTTTTTTAGATTCAACTGTCTCAAAAAGGTGAAAATAATAATGTGGGATGAATTTGGATTCAGTGTTTTTCAGGAACTTTTATCGTCACCGCTAGCTCCGTTTCTAATGAAAACAACCACTGAATGCTAATCAAAGTATGACTAGCTGATTAAAAGTCAGTCATAATGTACACAAAGTGATGAAGCATGCCTGTTTATCACTGCAGAAAACCTTTTAATTGGTCCAAGTCTTAATAATTGTCGAGCAAAGCTCAGAGCTTCAGGAACCAAGTTTATAATTTGTTAACAGAAAGTTAACAGGTCTTCACCTTATTGAGGCAGAGATTATATTCAGTTCACCCAGGAACAGACAGGAATGAATGATCCGTCCCTGATGGTTTTTCTGGAAAAGTGGGGAGAGGCTCCACAGATTGATTTCTTGTACATGTGAAAATCTGACAGCTTTACCACATGAAGGATTAGCATCGAGACTGCACGGCCCCAGTCACGGCTTTGCTTGCCTCCTTCCTGGTTAAGGTTAAAGTCAGGGCAATAAATTAGTATTGGTCCACCTCTATCAGCTCATTTTCTCCTTATTGCCACCATCTCCTATTCTGTGCTCTCGTCATCTTCTTTTCATCTTCCACCTTCTCATCCGCTGTCGTCACTTCTCTCTGAGTCTCTGAATCACCGTGTCCCCAGCCCACGCTTCCGTCTCCGTCCACATTTAGTCCTGTTTTGTTTTTCCCTTCAATGAGGCACATCTTTGACGCCCCCAGCCATCTCTAGAGATCACTGCAACACTGTGCGCACCCATCTGTTTTCACCCTCCTGCCTACTGGTTTCCAACGTGGGTATTTTTCCCTGTCGCTATCTCTTTCCTTGACCGCAGATGGCTTCTTTCGAAATCAGAAGGAGTCACTGTTAATTCATGCAATCATTGGCAGAGAATGTTGATAACTTCTGTCAGGAGCAATCGATTAGGATAAGTTGTTGTTTGTGTGTTTTTCTGCAAATTTAAATCTGAGTAACATTTTTGTTTTACAGGTGACATCACTCAGAAGGGCTACGAGAAGAAGAGGACTAAACTCCTGGCTCCCTACATAATCCAAACTCCAGGTAAGATCAGATCACCTTTTGGTTTCTGAGAACACACACAGACTCTAACATCTACTGGATATCTCTACCATTCCAGCCTGTTGTGTTGGGTGGTTTTACTGTTGTGGCCGTCCTGCGTTTGACCAGATGTTTTCCTGAAGCCATATAATGCAAAAAAATACCCCAAAAAACGGATATACTTCCTGAAAATTAAATACATTTTAATCAAATCAAGAGGTTGATGTACCATAAGATACAAACATCAAATTTCTGAGAAAGTCTTATATTTCTTTGAGCAGCCTCTATATATTTGTGCTTATAAAAATGATCAGAAAGCCCATTTTCTTATGACTTCCAAGTATAAAAGTGTTGATGCTCCAAGTGGAGTCGCTCCAATCTATATCCAAATTCCCCAGTTTCCCTTTTAAATTGCCTCACTGCTCTGCACATTGCTGCTGAAGGTAGGAAACTGACCTTTCTTGCCTCAGTGACAACCTCCACACCGAAGAGTTTTATTACTAGTGCCACTTATTGACACTTCAGGCTTAGTATGTCCAGAAATTGTATCGAATGAGGCCAGCGGGCTGAAAATGAACCCATTTCTGAGGACTTCTCTATCTATAACTGGACTGTTTTGAAGCTGTTTTGTCCAAAAGGTGAGCTCACAGAGTCTGGAACTTCCCCTGTTGATTATCAAGTTAAAGTAGTGAAGGTCTTTGTATTTTTCAGGGGATCTACCAGTATTGAAACGCAAAAGTTCTGCTCACACGAAAAACTACAGATGTTCTTGTTTACATGGGATATTTTTCACACTAAAAGAGGTTTGTTGTTTTTGCTTGACAGTGGCTCCCCCTCAGAATGATGCACAGCCCCCTGCTCCCAGTTCGTCCAGCCACGCCCCGGCTCCGGCCCCCGCCAACTCATCCCGGTACCGTGAACGCCGCTCTCGCCGGACGCATCGTAATGGAGGAACCAGGGATGACCGCTACAGATCAGGTCAGGAAACAGTCTTGCTGATATTTAACTTGCTTCTCAAACTTCGAGCACCTTTGATACGCCACACACATGAGTGAGCCGGTGTTTAAAATCCCACTCAGGGCTGTCTCAAAGGGACCAATTAAACAGGAGTTTATTAGAAGCGTGTTTGTTTATGGGAGTGTGAGGAGATCAGAGAAACAGTCAGCAGTGGAGGGCTGCAGCTGGGGAACCCCTTTGTGAGGGCCCCCACTCTCAGCAATATGATGTCACTGGCTGGACGTGTGTGACGGTACTTAGTGAAAAGCCAACATTGATCTTGATGGGGAAACCTGATGGTGGAGAGTCTGAGCAGTCAAGGTGAAAGGTCACCGAAACCACACGGAGAATACTGCTAGTGTTCATTTGGACATTCTGCTGCTTCTTGTTGTTATTGCCTCCTTCTGCTCTGCTCTTGTGGGAATCACAATAACACTCCAGCACGCTCGCTAAGAAGCCATATGAACCAGAGCCTGTCTCTTATACCGAGTTACTGAGGAAACAAATGTTTAAAAACAACTCAGGAAAACAGAGGGAGAAATCAGAGCTAAATCAAAAATTCAAGAGCGACTCAGAAAGGACCAACTCTAAACATGCCGATCTAACATTTCACATACATTTCACATGCAGCTTTAGTGGTGTCCAGAAAAACTGGACACCACTAAAGCATTCAAAAGGAACGATGTGGATTGAATTCAAATAGCGCTCCTCTAGTCATGCCAGCCACTGAAAGCTGTTTAACTACAGCAACATTCACTGCACACACATTCAGGGGAGGAAGCTGGAATTGAACCCACAACTTTCAGAATGCATTATTATTATTGTTATTATTATTATTATTATTATTATTATTATTATTATTATTATTGTTATTATTATTATTATTATTATTATTATTATTATTATTGTTGTTGTTGTTGTTATTATTGTTATTGTTATTGTTATTATTATTATTATTATTATACAAATATATGTTTTTACATATATGTAAAAAAATATATGTTTTTTGTTTTATGTAAATAATATTAGTGATAGTAATGTCATCATAAAGCAGTGGTGTTCATGCTTTTTGCCATACAGACCAGAAGTTAAAAGTACTTTTTTTTTTATTAAAACTGAAAAAATATACTATTTTTGCTTGTTAAAAATCGTATATTTTTAACAATATAACTCAAATGAACTAAAAATGAACTAAAAATGCAATATTGCACTGAAACCACAGAGCAGCTCATTGTTTGTAAACCTGCAGTTGGTAGCGTGTTTGCCTTCGTTCAAATCCTGGCCTGAAAAGACAGCTAAACGTTCGGGTTGCTAAAGATGAATACTTTGTGTTGCACCGTTCTCTGTTTTGAAAAAAATAAAATTTATCTGTGAAAATCTGGTCCTTTAAAATACCTTAGATACGTGTCAGTCTGCATTAGTAACCTGTGCTGTTGAGCCACATTTGTCTGGTATTGTACTCCCACAAAATCGTTATAAGAGCTCCGTCCTTTTTTTTTTTTTTTTTCAGAAATTTAACTTAATTTCTTCTTTGTTATTAGTTTGTGTCATTATTTTGTCAAAAAGATTTGCTGTTTTTCGAAGCCTCAACATGTTTTTCTTCTGCATCCATACATGCAAGACTTCCAAATTCTATTTTTAGATCAGCTGCTCCACAGTTACCCACTCAGGGGTCCACAGTTTGCACTTTAGCTTCAAAGGTGACAACAACGCACTGCCTGTTCAAATTATAATAAGAAAAGTTATTCAACAGTTTTTTCATCAGGAAATTATCCCAGTTTTTGTCTGCTCAATATTCACACATTTGACTGCAGTTTTTGGGCTTCTTTATTTATGAATAGTGAATAATTCAACGATGGTTCCTTATTTAAGTATTTTATTGAGCCACATCCAGGGAAGCCCAAGGGCAAGACCTGCTGCTGACTGATAAGGGTGGGGAGCTGGAAGAGAGAAGAATAAGAAAACAGCACAAACCTGTGGAGTCATCTGAAATGTCAGCAGGAGTGGATCTATACAGAGTCACTAGAGGGAAACAAGATGCAGCACGAGTTGCTGTGACAGCCAACTCGCTTCTGCTTATTGTGCATTTCATTTAAATCAATAACCCTTTACAGTATATATTTTAAAACTGTGTTAAAATGTTTCAGTGATGAAGTTATGCTATCTTTTGGACTGATAAAAAAGTAAACTTGGTAATGGTTGGATGTTAATGACTGTAATATTTTACTGTTTGTACCAGTTTTACAGATTAGCAGTTGTAATTAACAACGCTCCAATAAAGATTTTCCTCTCCAATACTGATTGGAGTCATAAAAACCAGAAATTTACTAACACAAAGTCCTAATGAGATGCTTAGCAGCTTTAAAATGTGATAAAATGACACACATTTCATGAGTATTACCTCATCAGAAATTGGAATAGTGTCCCATTTAGCTCAGTTACTTTGATGACACTGCAGTCTCTCCTGTCTGTTTTTTGAACAGTCTACTTTCTCCCTTGAAAAAGAGGTTTTTAATCTCAATTTGATCTTCCTGCTTAAATCACGGGAAAAAAATATGTAGCTCCAACACAGGATTAGCTGGTTTAAGTAAGAACTACAATTAATACATTTAAATGTATTGTCACTTAAATGTTGGCAAAACGTTTTTACTTCTGAAACTGTTTTGTTTCAGAAGAGTCAACAAATAAAGATAACCTTTAAAAAAAATCCAATGCTGCTTCTGCTGCCGGTGCTTTTTTTGTATGTGGAATTTTTGCTAAAGTGCAATGCTAATGTTAGCAGGTTTAATCTCTGTTTTGATATGACTCCTTGATGAATTGACTTGTGACATATTTCAGTGTCTGGACAAAACTTACACACATTGAAATGTCACAATGCTTCATAAACTTAGCATTTTGCTTTGCAGGTTATAAAATTCAGTAAGTAATTTTTCAATTGCTCTCTATGCTTAGATAGTGGATCGGCACATACATACTTTTGACACAGGAAGTGTGCAACTTAAAAAATGCAACTGTCAGGTAAATAACTTAAATAAATAAATAACTTCGGTCAAAGCAGTCCAGTTTGAGATTTTCTGTCACGGCTGCACAATTCATCAAAATTGATTTGTCATAACAATGTCAGCATGAACAATATTGCAGTTTCATAGAATTGCTCAGATCAAAATATTTGATAGACTATAATACTTGTATATTTGGCCTGATGCATGGATTTTACTATCTTTTATTCTGACGCTGATATAGATTTTACTGATTAATGTCTTAAAACTAAGACTAATGGTGCTTATATTGTGATAGATGGATGGAAAAGAATTAGAAGTGAGGATTTGTGGATTAATTGGAGTTGTTGTCGTCATTCTAGTATTCAAAATGATATTAAATGTCATGCATACAACCATATTTCTGTACAGAACTTTTAAAGTTTTATGTATTCATAACAACCAGACATAAAACGGACTGTGAGAGGAATTAAATCCAGTAAAGTTCCATCAAGAAGTAACAACTTCTGCATGTGCCTCTGTGACACGCACCGCAAACAAAGCAGAACTTTTGTGTACATCCACTTTAATGTGTAGAAATTTTACTTCTCTATAGAAGTTGTGCAGTTCAGTTCAGATGGGTCATTTTTGTTTAGCCTAGTCAAGACCTTCAAACCCAAACAACCTGAACAACAGAAAACTGTGATATAAAACATAACTTTATAAGCTGTAAAGCCTGGCCTTCTTCAGATATTTCATCACTTAAGCAACTTGACTCCTGCTGGGCTTACAGTAAAACACACTGTTTATCTTCTTACCCTTCATTAGGTATGGCCTATAAACATTATTACCAATTCCACATTATTACTCTTATTATTACGCTTCAAGTGTAAATGAAAGATTGAACCTCAAACTTGTAAAAAATAAAACAAAGTTAAGGCAAGGAATTCCGTTTTGTTTCACCACTTTCATTTAATGTACTACATGCATACAGATGTACCATATCAGGCTTGTATTGTACCACCGGATTCAGCTGTCAGTGTAGCTTGGACCTGTAGTTAAACACATGCCCAGCTTTTAAACCCCACACTGTCTCTGTGAAACACCGTCATCCTTCAGGACACGTTTGAGGAGTCACCCTCTCCTGACGCTCCTATGTGAGGGGGAAAAAAATGCACATTATGAGGAAGGATAATTTAGCCCACAGTAATCTGTTCATCAGAGTGCCGTTTACGTAATTATGGTCCCCGTTGCTGCTGTGCAGTGGGCCGCTCTTGATTTATTTTTATCTCTCGATGTTCAAACAATTTCACTGAAGTAATAAATGTGTTTTCTCTCAGTGCATAATTCTCTTGCACATGTTGTGTTGCATGGTCTGAGCGTGCTCCCGGTCACGTGGTGCCATTTAATGCGCCTGTGGGTGTCATCGAGTGAACAGCATCTCTGTGTTTGTTGCTGTGTGCATTTTGTCTGTGTAGGCTTGCGAGTGGGCTAATACACTGCTTTATTCTCTCCTCATGACTTCATTCTTCGTCGAGAAAACATTTTCATCTCTTATTTCTTAGGTTTTAGCAGGATCTCGCCAAAATAAAAAGCTAAAATGTTCTCGCTAAGAAACACTGAAGCATCCATCCATCCAACCAACAACTGCAATGATCTTGAATCTTTATCTCCAATATGTGTTGATAATAAAGTAATCCTTCTCATCAAGTCTAGATAGATTTAATCTTGTAAGATTATTTAAACGAGTTTGTTGCAAGATTTAATTATAAAAAGAAAATATTCTATGTGTCGATGATAAAAGTTTTTTCCTGTGTTCACATCTTATAAATCTAGAAGTCCCAGAGCTTTTTAGCAAGTTGGCCTGCAAAGGCCACGGACTTTAACAGCAAAATCTTAAATTTAGGTCCATTTTAGTTGATTTTTATCTTTTTTTCTTAGGTTTTCTTGTTGCCTGGCTGTTTATGCCTCAGAACTAGAGTATATTGGACTCAAGGTGCATACTTTTTCCTCTGCCTATCCAGATATCCATACAGAGGCTGTCCAAGCTGCACTGGCTAAAAACAAAGAGGAAAAAATGGCGCTTCCAATGCCAACTAAGCGGCGCTCCACTTATGTGCAGTCCCCCATTGAAACCCGCACACCACCAGGTAATGCCCAGAAGAAGTCTTTTATCTCTCTTTCAATGCAGCTGTAAATTCAGACATCAACGTATTAAGCTAAACATTATGTCGTTTTTTTGTCTTTCACAGATTCCTCGTCAGGGTCTGAAGATGAGACGTCTGTACGCAGACAGTCTTCAGCCGTCGCTCCTCAGCCTCAAGTCCATCCCAACCTGCAGAGCTCGGACTACTGGATGAACCGCTCCGCCCAGGGCTCCTCCACCTCATCCTCCGCGTCCTCCACCATGTCGCACGGTGAGGCCAAACCTCAGGCGCAGAGCCAGCCTCAGCCTCAGTACAAGCCGCAGTACCAGCCGCTGTATCAGCCTCACCATCAGCCTCACCATCAACCCCAGCAGCAACTTCAGCAACAACCTCAGCAACAACCTCACCGCCAGCCTCAGGAGCAGAGCCGCGCTGCAGCCGTGACAGACATGCTGGCTAACAGTCGCATTGGTGAGGAAGCGTTTGATGAAATATTCATGGACACAAGTTGCTCTTGTAGTCAAGGTTCGCTAAGGACCCTAAAAAGTCTCTTACAAACTCCTTTACTTTGTAATAAACTGTGAATTTCTCTTTAAAAATCCAATTCTGTTTAATAAACTAAGAATATGTTTTTCAGCTACATTACAGCTTTATCAAACATTTTATTCACTACTGCTGTTGTCTGTTGTCCTAATTGTGGAGTTATGATACATTTTTCATTTGAGGTAAAAATGGAGAACATAAATCTAACACTCCTCACAAGAGTACTGGATGTCTAAGGAATGCAAACTCATTATTATTCACTAGATTCTGAGTTTATTAGACATTTTGAGGTCATCATTTTATTTTTCTCAATTTGAAAGCAGAAAGTATAAAGTTACCTGCTTTTGTAAACTATGACATCCTTGTAAACTGTTTATTTTGTTGGCCTTTACTGAACTATAAGTGATACTTGGCATAACAGTAGGAACTATACTTTGGACTTACTGGTAATGTTGCCTAATTAATAAATATGTTAAAAAGGTAATCTGCACCCTGAGGAACTCCACCTGTAGTCTGCAGTGAGTCTTGTCAAGCTTTTACAAATACAATCAATAGCCACCAACTTCTGGATCATAAACATTTCGGTAGAATATTCACCATGTGTTCATTCTATTATCTGGTTAATTATTTTGTAGAACAATGCCCCTTTTTGTCACTATAATGTTTATTGTACATACACCTGCTGGTGAATAATAAAAAAAGGAAAAAATAAACCGAATATTCACCATGTTAGATATTTTGTAACATCTGAATAGAACTACAACCCTTTACAAATTTGTCAGGTATGCTGAGATTTTCCACAATTTCTCACCTTAAAACCACCAACTTCAATATTTTTTTTTCTTTTAAGATTTCATGCGATCATGAATTTATGAAATAGTTCTCTGAGCATTATAACTTGCCAAATGAAGAATCTGTTAATAATTTACAGAAAATAGAAAAAATATTCATTCTGCATTGAGTGAAGGTTAATATCCATAGATCCATGTTCTGTACACTAGGAACTAGAGAATGTTGCGTTGAAGTCATTACAGTAAAATCTTGTTTTTTGAATAAAAAAAAGGAATACCCCAAGGTTCAATACTTGGCCCACTGTAACTTTTAAAATTTTTATAAATAACCAAATGATGCATCTGTTAATATTTTATGTAAAGTTCGGGAAATAAGTAAATCTCACCTTCAAATAACAAAATAACTCTAATGGTACATGCACGTCTTTGGGGTTTGACAAAACCTTTCACTGTGTCTAGACCTCATGCTTGTTGGTGCTTATTTCTAGTGAAACTTGTTTGCACTTCATTTTCTTTTCAGCTCCTTCTGAGAATGCCGCCCCTCCTCCAGATGTGACGGCTGTGGCCCCCCCTTCCAGAGGCCCGCGGGTGGACCTGCCCTCCAACGCCGTCGTCCGAGGGATGAGCCGGGGGCACAGCCGCTCCAGCATGATGGAGACCGCTGATGGTAATACCTTCACCACACAATGGCCAAACCTAAGCCTAGGCATCTCTTTATTAACATTTGGCTGTTTCTCTTTCATGAGAAAGGTGTTCATTTTTATCTTTTGTATCACATGCATCAGACTTAATGTTTTTGTTTTTGTCTTTTTAATCCTTATTTGACTGGCTAACAGGGAGAGGTAATATGCAGAGTAAGGAAACTTTTCATAACCACAGCCTCCTATCTCCTGTTTCCTGGTGAACCCTCACCCTCCCTGTCGTTTGTACTGGATGATCATAGAAGGGAATACAACAAACAATCCTCATGTGTGGCCCGGAGACTGACAACCTTTCTCCCAGATCTCTCTGTGTTTTCCCAGTATTGATGACACCCACCTAGACCTGCTGCTTTTCATTGCCCAACATCGAAGTTAATGCTGATTCAAAGCCCAAACCCATTCTAAAACTTATGAAATGGAATGAAGAACAGCAGATGATAAGATTTTAAGACATTTGAGCACATCCTGATGTTTTGTAATGTTTGCTGGAGCTGTGAAATGTCACTTCTTCATTCTTGGGTGTTTCCACCTTTACCCTCTTCGTAGGAGTTCCTGTGAGCAGCAGAGTTTCCACAAAGATCCAGCAGCTGCTAAACACATTGAAGAGGCCTAAGAGACCCCCACTCAGTGATTTCTTCACTGATGACTCTGAGGAGATCGTCCAAGGTATGCTGGCTCATAGAACTCATTGACCCTTACCCTGAAGTCGAGTTACAACTACTTTATCCATAAACATGTCCATAATACCATCTGGTTTCACATTAGTGGATAGTAAATGTAGTAATAAGATAATGTTATAATTTAATGTTATGTAATGTCATTCCCATTATTTATGCACACTTTTTTTGCATTGTTGGAGATGTTTCAATGTTTGTGTTTTTAGCAACAAAAAGTGAATTTTTTTATGAAGTTCTTAAATTGCAACTACTTTCACATATTTCAGAAAAAGTCTAATTGGAATACTCAACCTTTATGGAAAAAAGATTTTAATAATTGATCCCTATGATCCAAGCACTGAACCCTGAGGAACTCCATAAGTGAGTAGGAAGTGTCTAAGTCTTTATGGAAACTTTTACAAATGCAGTCTGTAGCCAGCAAATTCTAGATCAGTGCAGCGGAACAGATTTTTGTAAGACCATTAAATATGACGTATTCCAAGTACCGCCTTCTGGGTAGACATTTAAAAATTATTATTTACCTTTTTCCGTTGGGTTTGTTATGCCATAGAATCAATAAATAAATATAATATTCTCATCTGTTAGCACTACATCAATTAATAAACTAACAATCTTTTTGCTGTTTGCGCTTAAAATTAATTACATTACATAACATTATTAACTCTGTCTACTTATTTCTGGTCTGCACATAAAGTCCTTATTTTGTTTTCCTTTACTTAGTAGATGTAGCTTCAGAACGGTGCATGTCTGATGACATCACATGTATCCTGTCTCTGCATGAATAAAGAAGATTATGGGTGTACAGTAGGGACAGTATCTGCAAGCTGTAATGAATGCATTTGGCTTGACTTTGATGTCCTAGTAAAGACTTGATGTCCTGTGGTCTCTGCTCATCACAGTGCCCCAGCCGGACCCCAATACTCCCAGGCCGGAGGGCCGTCAGATCATCCCAGTGAAAGGGGAGCCCCTGGGAGTGGTCAGTAACTGGCCACCAGCCCTGCAGGCGGCGTTAGCTCGCTGGGGGGCCACTCAGGGAAAGAGCCCCGCTCTCACTGCTCTGGACATCACGGGCAAGCCTCTCTATACCCTGACTTATGGTGAGACACAAGATTCGAGTGTATGACCGAGGACTTAAGGTTTTTGGTCAAGTCAGTGTTTCTTTTTTCTATCTGCCTGAAAGTCTTACTGAAAATGTAAAAATGTGTTTTATCCGTGACATGAGGTTGCTTTGGCCATGGTAACATGTTGCCTCCTCCCCACCTTCTGTGTGCTAGGGAAGCTGTGGAGTCGCAGTGTGAAGCTGGCGTACACACTCCTAAACAAGCTGGGCACCAAGAACGAGCAAATCCTCAAGCCTGGAGACAAAGTGAGGCAGCAGGCATACAGACACAGAAGAGGATTATTAGGACATGAAAATCTATGTTTTTTTAATACCTGTAAACCTTCAACATTAACTGTGAAAATTCTTTACCATTTTACCAACAGGCCACGTCCTTAAAATCTGGTTACAAGTAACAGAAAAATGAACTTATTATATTTCCACTTGTTAGAAGGTGTGATTTATTGTGACTTGTGACACTGTTCAAACCTCTTACACTTTTTAGTATTTCATCATAAAAACACAGTTTTTCTTGCAGTTTATTGGGAATTTATGTGACAGACTAACTAAAAGAAGTGTGCGATTGTAAAGTTGAAGGAAAAATGTTATTAAAATTTAATACCTTTATATTTCATTTGTATTTAGTCCCATTTTCTCTGATGCCAAAGTAAAATCCAGTGATAGCAATTGTCTACAAATGTCCCTTAATTAGAGTCCACTGGTATAAGTTAAATTTTATAAGAAAAAATCCAGAGATTGCAGGGTGGTACTGTAGGATCTGCTGACAGGACAAAGTCATTAGACACGGATATTGCTTCAAGTTGCTCCCCACTTTTTGTTTCTCTGTAAAACAAAATTAAGGATGAGAATAGTTTCTCAAGGGACTTCAGAGTTTCTCAAGGGACCCCACAGAGTTTTGCGCAATCAATAGAAGTCGAGACATAAAGCAATCCTAAGGAGAAAGTTACTGTCTTGGTAGGTGGCGCTGGTGTATCCAAACAGCGACCCAGGAATGTTCTGGGTGGCCTTCTACGGCTGCCTCCTGGCTGAAGTCATACCTGTACCCATTGAGGTACCGCTGTCTCGCAAGGTATGAAACCGTTCACAGCAACAGGCTCATTTAGAGGTATGTTTTGGTATATTTTGTGTTTAACTGGACAATGCGTTTTTAGGATGCAGGGATCAGCCAGGTGGGATTCCTGCTCGGCAGCTGTGGAGTCGGTCTGGCTCTGACGAGCGAGATCTGCCTGAAAGGTCTGCCAAAGACCCCCACTGGTGAAATACTGCAATTCAAAGGTATGGAAGGTGCCTGGAGTGTGCAGAGATGTTCCAGAGAAGAATATGATGCATATACTAGAAGATATGCCTTAAAACAGCAAGTTTTAACAATCAAACTACCAGTGAAGTATTTTCAGCATCTCTATTAAACTGAATGCCAAATGGTCCAAAATGTATTACCTAAAATTAATCTCTAATACGCGATGGCATCCAATTTGCAGTGCATATAATTTAGGGCAGTCTTGAATAACGAAATGAAAAAAAACTAGTTTTAGCGTGTTTTTTTTAACTGGTTCAGGCAGGATTACTTGTCTTCTGATGAACAATCTGCATGAGAAACACAGGAATACACAATAGTTTAATGGTTTGTTTGATTAAAGCAGATTCTCATTTGAACCAAGTTAGAAAGAAGAGTGAACTAGCAGGAGCAGAGTAATGTTAGGGATAGACTTAGAATAAGTCCAGGCAGTTCAGTAATGGTTTTGTGTGGTAAAAAATGTTAAATGTTCTGTATTTTGGCCCAGAGAACCTCAAAGCACTTCTTTTTGGTGATGAGGTGTGTAGTATGGGCCATGCAGATTGAAATGAGGGTTTTGTTGATGTCACCTTTTTCCGCAGATATCGAAGTGTCTTGCCAGCGAATAAATAACGATCTCCCCTGAAGCAACAACTCTTCAGTTTTATCCGATTTGACTGGCGCGTTTCTATCTCAGCTAAATCAATTAAAGAGTGAGAGAGCCTTCAGGCGTCACATTATCACTGTTACTCTCCTAATAAAAACTCTAATACAAGATTTTAATCGTTACGTTTTTAGGATTTCTTGAACAGAACAGTCAATCTCTAAATAATAAAGCCTGAAGCATGTTTTTATTATGTACTAGTCAACTCTCCTACGTGCTACTTAATAAAACAGTAGTAACTTAGTCTTGGTGGTTCCTACTTTAAACTGCTTGGAAATAAAATGGACGGTGCCTTTCTAGTGAAATCTCCAAATTATTTTAATCTAAATGTTTGACTTACAGTTTCCTGATGATACTCTTGCCAGGTTGGCCTCGAATGAAGTGGGTGATAACAGACTCTAAATACCTGACCAAGCCATCCAAAGACTGGCAGCCGCACATCCCCACAGCTAATACTGATCCTGCGTACATCGAGGTAACAGAGCTGGGCTCACTGACTCCCCTCCTGATTCTGATTTTAGCCTGAATGATCCATTTAATCCTATTGATAATTCATTTCAGCAAGTTTAAGGACATGTTTACACCTTTCTGATCACATTTTGCTCCCTCCGCATGAAGTACAAGGCCAGTAAAGAGGGCACGGTGGTTGGGGTGGCCGTCTCTAAGGTGGCCATGCTGACTCACTGTCAAGCGCTGACCCAGGCCTGCAACTACTGCGAGGGTGAGTGGATTACTGGTGATGGCGTCATACAAAACATCGAACGGCAAAATGTTACAACCTTCTTTATGTTTCTGTTTTAAGGGGAAACTTTAGTGAATGTCCTGGACTTCAAAAAGGACATGGGCTTATGGCACGGTGTTCTCACTGTGAGTATTTTCCCTCTGAATAAATTCGTGCAATGCAAGTTTAAGTGAAGTAACTCTTCTAAAGATATCCGGAGCCCCTTACAGAAGAGTCACTGTCACTGTTCCTGGCTTTATTGAAGAAAGAAACACAGAAGCATTAAACCAGGGTTTAAATTCTTATAGTAAAAAAAAAACAGCTAGGCAGAAACACCGGGCCAGGAGTATTTTCTATGAGCGATAGCAGGATTAACTGCAAATAATGCAGAATTGGAGAATTGATGAGGCAAGTAGTTGAGAGAGGGGATGTGGTCAGTGTACCATCCAGCAGCATTAGCCTATAGCAGAATAACTAAAAAGATTTTTTTACAAAACTAAAGCCACTCTTACGAATAAGATTAATGAAGAACAGACAACTAATAGAAAGCCTGCTCTTAAAGTTAGATTATGATCAGTGAAAGTTCAGCTTCCCTTTCTTCAAAGGAAGGTGTTCTATAAGGAAAATAATAAATTTAACAATAAATCTGATTATAACATTTTAGCAGCTGACAATTATAACAGTTGAAACATCAGAATGTAAGATTGCCGCCTTGTAAGTTGCCTCCAGCTAAATGTTGCTCTGTTTTCCTGGGTGTTTTTTTTTTTGTCCCAGGCTGTAATGAACAGGATACACACCATCAGTGTTCCCTATGCCGTAATGAAAGCTTGTCCGCTCTCCTGGGTGCAGAGGGTCCACATGAATAAAGGTAAATGACGTCAGTCTTTTGCTTTGAGCCTTGTTGTTTCAAATCCTGTGTGACTTGGTGCGTTTCTCTTCCTGCTCTGCAGCTCGTGTAGCTTTGGTGAAGTGCCGTGATCTGCACTGGGCCATGATGGCTCATCGGGACCAGAGAGATATCAGCCTGGCTTCAC
The DNA here is from genome assembly GCA_903067095.1 of Girardinus metallicus. Taxonomy (NCBI): domain Eukaryota; kingdom Metazoa; phylum Chordata; class Actinopteri; order Cyprinodontiformes; family Poeciliidae; genus Girardinus; species Girardinus metallicus. The sequence goes on from CAEGAE010073879.1 coordinate 44,288, forward strand.
TTCGAATGCTCATTGTTGCTGATGGTGCTAACCCCTGTGAGTAAATCTGAAAAACCCGCTTTGGTTGAACCCCTGGTTCTAAGCAGGAGTTTATTTTAAGGTTTTTCCACATCTGCATAAAAATGGAAAAAAAAAAAATTAATTTGGAAAAATATTTGTTTCCATTTGTGTTTGTGCTTTAAAATTGACCAAAATCCTACTATAAATTATTTTTTGGCAAAATGTGGCATTTTGAAATCAAAATCTTTCAACATGCCTTGTTTCAAACCCAAATGGATTTGATGTAACATTTTCTATCTGTTCTTTTCCAGGGTCTGTCTCTTCCTGTGATGCCTTCCTGAATCTGTTTCAGTCGCATGGACTAAAGCCAGAAGTTATCTGCCCCTGTGCCGCCTCCCCGGAGGCCATGACAGTAGCTATCCGCAGGTACCTCACCGCTCCTTTGTTTTTAACATTGTTTTTGTGGACTTTAGGATGGAAAAAAAGAACGTGAACATGATAGTCACATTGCTTTATCTTAATTTTAACCAAGCTCAGTAAGCCTGGGGCCTATTAACGGATATTACAACTGAGGACATCAAATACTTTTAGTTTTCTCCATTTTCTGCAGACTGTTGCAATTCTGCTTATATGTCTGGAGTTATCATCCAATTAATGAGAGCAGACGTGAACTTTTAGGAGGAATATTAAAAAAAAAGAGATTTCAGATTATGAATTATAATGGTAACTGCTGCAGTAAGGGTCAAAAGTGTGACTAATGCATTTGTTTACCACCAGAGCCACTAAGCAACATAATCAATCTATGCAAAGACCCCAACATAGGCTAAAAAACACCACAATCTCAATCAGTTTTTCTGGAACTGCTACTTTAATGAAAATGCACTTTTGTACATTGGCTGATAGTAAAAGTGGTAACCAAAGAGATGAGATGGATGTAATTACAAATATTTAATTGAATTTTTGCTTTCTTTAGGCCGGGAGTCCCAGGTGCGCCCCTCCCCGCACGGGCCATTCTTTCCATGGGCGGCCTGAGTTATGGGGTCATCCGGGTCAACACCGAGGACAAGAACTCCGCCTTGACCGTACAAGATGTAGGACACGTCATGCCTGGGGGTGAGGACAGAGGGAAGCGTGCATTAGTCATCTGAAAAACAAGAAAAATAAATGTCATGTGGATTCAGATTTTAGAGGAAGCTGGAAATTTACTGGAATATAAAGACATAAAACCATCATGGTTTAGCCTGTCGGACGGTGCTGTATGGAAAGCCACTGCATGAAAATAATAGTTAGTAAGAAGAACGCACAATGAGACATCAGTCCTAAATTTTTATGTTTGGTTGCAATAAATCTCTTTTCCGGCTCATGAATCCAAACAAAACAAAACAGGCATTAACCAGCTGGTTGCAATAGATCATTTAAAAGAATGGTATCGTAGACTGTCATGTTTTACAAATCCACAGTGGGAAGTGGGAGCAAAATGAGACCAAAAAGCCTGTATGTGCAGCCTAAGACATTGCAACTACCAGTAAACCCTTACTGGATGCATAACAACAATGCTCAGCTTTTCAGCCCATCAACAGATCTCACACTTAGTTTTAAACTCTCAGTACAAACTGAACTGAATAATTTCTGCTTTTTAAAACTTTATATGAGCTACTTTTGAGACACAGCAGTTCAGTGAGTTGGTTCATGATGCTAGAGAGATAGTATGTTCATATTTTTGTAGAACTTTTAATTTTTCTGGATGGTAACAACACGCAGCAGCTAAAGTAAGCAGGTTCTCATTTATTCCAGGTTTTAGAAGAATGTTAACTGTCTCAACAGCTTTTACTCACATGCAGTTGGCTCTGCTGCTTTTGTAACTCGATCAATTTGGAACAAGTCATCTGACATGTCATGTTGGTACAGTCAAACAAATCCCATACTTAACTGCAGAAGACATAGATTTAGCTGACATTTTTAGCTGATGTCCCTGACAGAAAGGCATCAGGATTAAAGCCAGCATGTTCAGTGTCAATGTTTAAGGCATTCCAGTTATTTCATGGTTTCCTCTTTTGTACTTTCAGCTCTGATGTGTATAGTTAGGCCAGACGGGCCTCCTCAGTTGTGTAAAACCGACGAGATAGGAGAGATAATAATCAACTCCCGTGCTGGAGGCACGATGTACTACGGCCTGCCTGGACTCACCAAAAACACTTTTGAGGTCTGTGTGAGGGGGGAGAAGATCCAACAGCCTGCTGTGTGTGTGCTGACGGGAAAGGAGAGTGGAGCTGTTTAATGTGGCTTTCTCTCTGTAATTTGCTCAGGTGATACCGGTTAATGCTAATGGAGTTCCTATTGGAGAGATTCCATTTGTGCGGTCAGGACTCCTGGGGTTTGTTGGCCCAGTAAGTACAACTCATTATATCATCTCTAGTTGTGTGAAACCTGGCCCGCTCAACATGCAGGATACTGACTCAGCTTTTTGCCCCTCCTCCCACCTTCACAGGGCAGTTTGATCTTTGTGGTGGGGAAGATAGAAGGCTTACTGATGGTGAGCAGCCGTAGGCACAACGCTGACGACCTGGTGGCCACCGCTCTGGCCGTGGAGCCGGTTAAGACGGTGTACCGTGGAAGGTAGACATGAATGTTTCACCTTGTGTGACTGTTGATTTCTCTCTTTGTCTCTACTGACATCTAGTGGTTGAAAGCAAACATAGCATGTACAAAAATGCAGTTGGACAGTTCAGTTTGTTGCAAACTTTTTCACGTCTCTTCACTTCATAACCACAAACTTTAATTTATTTTACTGGGAATGAATGTAAAGTATTGCGTAATTGAGAAGTGGAGAAAAATAATGCGTGATAAAAAATTTAGAATAAATCTCAATCTGACCTGTTTGTCTTCATTCCCCTGAATAAAATCCAGTGCAATTGTGCAGTCAACAATACATTGTCTTCTGAACTACTTTATGTTGGTTTTAGTAACATATGTTGGTATGTTGCTAAAGGGATATGGATACTTTTTCTACAGTCCTTCTATTTTCACCAAGTTGTCAAACTGTTTCTGAATTCTCTGAAAAGTCTTCACCATTTGCTCCTGTTTATTTCTATGTCAGGATCGCGGTGTTTTCAGTCACCGTGTTCTATGATGAGAGGGTCGTAATTGTCGCAGAGCAAAGGCCAGATGCCAGCGAGGAGGACAGCTTCCAGTGGATGAGCAGAGTGCTTCAGGTAAAAGAAAAACTTCTTAATTAATGTTTTCAAACAACCAACATTTGACCTGGTTCCCTGAATTCCCTTCCAGGCTATCGACAGCATCCACCAGGTTGGCCTTTACTGTCTGGCTCTGGTCCCAGCCAACACCTTGCCCAAAACACCCCTCGGCGGTATCCACATCTCCGACACCAAGCAGTTCTTCTTGGATGGGAACCTGCACCCTTGCAACATCCTGATGTGCCCCCATACGTGTGTCACCAACCTGCCGAAGCCCCGCCAGAAACAGCCGGGTGAGTCTGACATAAGAAGTACTCACTCATTATTATTGTCTCTCTTTGTACTGTACATTAATCTGTTGTGCTACTTTTTGTTGACTAAATTTGACAATAGTGGCCAAAAAAAAAAAAAATACACAAAACTTAAGTACACAAAGATTAGGATCAGCTTAAATACAACAGTAAAAACATGTTAGAAATAGCAATAAAAAAGGTATAAATGTACATTATGGTCAATAAATATCTGGTACCTAACATATTGAAGTCATAAAGTTCTAACGTGTGTAAATTTGAGTTGAAATATTTTTTTTTTGGTTTTGCCTTTGTTTTGTTTGTTACAGTAACTGTGGTGGTATGAAAAGTAAATTAAGATGCATATTGTACTCACGGGTCAATAATAAACATCTAGGGTGCTTGGTTGTAAGGTGCTGGTTTCTCCTGAATCATTAAGATGTTATTGTTTAGTACTTGATTTGTAGCAATGTTGATCGGATTTTCTTTTCCTCTATATTGACATTTGTATCTATTTGTGTTACTCTCCTGCTTCAGTAAAACAAGAACTGCATTTAGTTCCATAATCATAATTAACTGTGATTTCTACTTTCGTAGTCGGTGTCGGTCCTGCATCCGTCATGGTGGGGAACCTGGTGGCGGGGAAACGGATCGCCCAGGCTGTAGGGAGGGATCTCGGCATGATCGAAGACCAGGATCTGGTCCGAAAGGTAGTTTGTCTTGAAGAACTTTAACCCACATATCCAACCAAATGCTAGATCCTAATTTATTAAATTACTAACAGCATTTGCCGCTACATAAGCTACAGGAATGAACACGCAGATACATTTGATACTCGATATTGGTGTTAGAGTTATAAAAGTGATGATTGGATACTATCCACTGCCACAATAGATCTAAAGACTTGTTTCACAGAAAAATCTGGATTCTTCTTTCCTTCTGCTCCGTGTTATTTTTTTCTTGGATGTAGCTCTGTATGTGGCCCACTGTGATGGTAAGAACTGCAGTCCTCGCTGGCATGATTCCCCACACCTGTGTTTATTCTGGTCATGTGCTAACCTGTGCTGTGGTGCATGCTTGTTTGAATTTTATAAGATATGCATCCTCTGATGTTCACTGTCTCTCACACCCAAGTTGTTATAAGAGCTGTGTTGACTCAGAGCAGAGTTGGGTAGTAACTAGATGCATTTACTTGAGTAACTTTTGGGGGAAAAAAAATGTACTTTTAGGAGTACTTTTACTCTGCTGGACTTTTTATCTTTACTTGAGTAATTTTATTATGAAGTATTACTACTCTTACATGAGCAAAACCTCTGAATACTCTACCTATTTTTCTTCACTGAATGAAGAACAAACTTTTTTTAAATAAAAGTTAAGCAGATCCAGACACACACTTTCAGTTTTGTGTCTGAAAAAAACACAAAACAAAAAGTTTTATATTGAATGAAATTAATTTGGAAACATTTTCTTTTGTTTGATTTTGTTTGTTGTAATTATGTTGTTTATATGAATTATTTTTCATTTAGTTCCTTAAAATACCAAGTATTTTCGCACAACCTTATATTTTGATTTGTTTGATGATGTATTTTTTTAAATATTAAATGACTGATGTTTTCATCAGTTACTCAACACTTGAGTAATCTCTTTACCAAATACTTTTTTACTCTTGCTTGAGTAATTTCTTGGAGGATACGTTTTACTCTTAGTTGGAGTAAAATATTTTGAAGTGGTCCTGTTCTTACTTGAGTACAATTTTTGGGTTCTCTACCCACCTCTGACTCAAAGTGAGAGTTATACATTATGTTGGATGTTTATGTTTATGTTGGATTGTTTGTCACTGAGCTGTGCAACCTCTACGCACAACTTTATTTTTCTCCCATCAGAATTTGCGCTGTGTAATTGTTTGCGCTTCTATAAATGTGCTGTTGTTCATTAGTTTTCTCACCAAATTGCAGCATCAATATTTGACTGAAGCTCTTCAGTGGAGGGCCCAGACTGACCCAGACCATGTTCTCTATGTTCTCCTTAATGCAAAGGTACAAAGTTACTCCTATCTAGTTTTTACAACACTGATTTCTGCATTAGTCTACGTTACGTGTCTTTATCTCCTCTTTTTTTATCCTTTAGGGTGTGACAGTTGGGACAGCGACCTGCGTCCAGCTTCACAAGAGAGCAGAGAAGATAGCAGCTGCCCTGTCTGAGAAAAGCAGCATCAACACCGGGGAGAATGTGGTGCTGCTCTATCCTCCTGGCAAGTTGCCTCTGACTCTGTCTAAAGATGACTTATTATGAGACTTAAATGATTTACATTTTTAGTAACAGTGCGGTCGTCCTCCGTGTTTTCCCCAGGGATCGATTTGATCGCGGCCTTCTACGGCTGTCTCTACGCTGGCTGCGTTCCGGTCAACGTCAGGCCTCCGCACCCACAGAACCTGGCAGCCACTCTGCCGACTGTTCGGATGATCATTGATGTATGCCTGTTTAAAAATGTTTTCATCACGTTCCTTTTAAATAATCATGCTAACATTTGTGCTGAGATATAATCAAAAACTTGGAGATATTTAATTTATTTAGATATTTACAATGCTTTGCAAACAGAAAAGCATTCATACTCTCCAGAGGGCTTTAATAACGCCTGTGCTGTCGACAAATTCTCCACAATATCCAAAGCTTGGCCTGTTGTGTTGGAATCAAACCCTGCTTTAAACGTCTCCATAACTTGCTCCCTGACCTGTCTGCTGTGTTCCTTGGTCGTCATGATACTATTTGATCACTAATATTCGCTAACAAACCTCTGAGACCTTCACAGAACAGCTGGATTTATACTAAAATTAAATTACATCCAGGACTCTATTTTAGTCGATTTATGAAGGCAGTTAGTTGCTCTTGAGCTGAACATATGTTTACTCATATTTTAATTTGCAAAATACTTTCTAAGTGACAAATATGCCATATTTTGTGTTGGTCTTAAACACAATAGCTTGGTATAATTGATTTAATGTAAAAAAAAAAAAAAAATTGTGGTTCAGTTCAAGTGGTACAGCTACTGGCTGTTTTAACTCATGTTCATATCATCGATATTCTTCATGTTTAACAGTTGAGTGACCTGATGAACAAAGATCTTATTTACAAAACAAATCCAAATCAGTAGCAACATCAGCTGAACAATTCAATATCAGAAAGTGCGATCATGTTGCATGACTGGGTGTGTGGGTGTTCGTTCCTCATTTAAATTTTGCATCAGCTTCTGCTTTTCTTATGAATCATATCTGTGTTTTGTTGCCAGGTTAGCAAAGCTGCGTGCATCCTCACCACGCAGAACCTCATGAGGATCCTGCGTTCCAAAGAGGCTGCGGCATCTGTTAACATCAAAACCTGGCCAACCATCATTGATACAGGTAATAAACCCACCGATTCAGTTCAATTTAAACATTTAGCGACAATTCATAACATGTCATCTCAAGGCACTTGAGAAAGAAAAAGGTCAGTTCAATCCAATCATACATATATTCAGTCCATTATTAAAATTGGATAGAGAAATTTTCTCTATCCAATTTTACTGAAAAACCAGCAGATTTCATTGACGTAAAGCATTCACTCCTCCTGCATAGGAATGTTGCAACAGCAGACAGTTGTGTGGTTTCTAACTTTTATTTTTTGATTTCTCTGTACAACAAGATTCTCCAAAGATGAGTTATAAGAGATACATATTCATAAAATGTTATTCAACAAAACATTATTTTGTACTTATTTCTTACTTTTCTGCGTGTATTTTCTTCCTTTTAAAAGCGTTGCTCTGTTCTTGTTTGCAGATGACCTCCCTCGCCGACGCCCTCCACAGATTTACAAACCTCCCACAGCAGAGATGATCGCTTATCTGGACTTCAGTGTCTCCACTACAGGCATGCTCACTGGCGTCAAGGTGAGAGATCCTGCTTCTTGCATGTCTCTAATAAAATTAATTTCTAAAATATAACAGTCAGATTGCCATGATATAAAAAAACTACTTTAAAATGTCATCCCTGTATGTGATGACTCCATCTCGACATAATCAAAATAAAACTGTTATCACGATGAGACAAGATTGAGATCTAATGTGAATTTTCTCATCTAGACAGCTATTTATGTGATTGTGACAAAAATAATGAAATTAAATGTTACCCTAAAACCCTAAAACTGTATTAAATCATTTGAATTTCTTGTCATCTTGAGATAATGATGCAATAAACACATTATCACAAAAAGAAAACTGAGACCTCACTTCTGAGTGATAAAATTAAGGGATAAAACCAGGTTAGTAATTTTTATTATCCTGAGAAAATGATACAATGACAACCTAACGTCCACACATTACTGAATGTTTTGTCATCTCAAAATTATGGTTAAGTGAAGCAACTTTTGCAACAAAACAAACTTGTCATCATCTTATCTCTTTACAGCAGGCTAATAAAATTTCATTAAGACAATGAAAACAGCGTGAGATCTTTTTCTTTCTACATAATTAGACAATCAAATGGTGATTGTTCCAAAAAACAAACTTGAGATCTTCTAATCTTTTCATGACCTTATCAAGTTCAAGGTTTTGTCTTGACATGAAAATATAAAGAAACTAATAGTATAACAAAAACAAGCTTGAAGTTTTATTGCCTCAGATTAGTGAAGTTATGAAACTCTACTTGGAAGCCTATTTGAAAAGAAACCAGAAAATAACAATAGTAAAAACCTTTTATGTGCTTTCATCACAGATCTCTCATGCAGCGGTCAGTGCCCTTTGTCGCTCCATAAAGCTTCAGTGTGAGCTTTACTCTTCTCGCCAAATTGCCATCTGTCTGGATCCTTACTGCGGTCTGGGCTTCGTCTTGTGGTGCCTTGCAAGGTGCAGTAAACCATTACTTTCTGTACATTATGTTTGTGTCTGCACTGGTTTTTCTCGGATCTTCATCTTTTTTTTTTTTTTACTTTAACCTTCAGTGTTTATTCTGGCCACCAGTCCATCCTTATCCCTCCCTTTGAGCTGGAGAGCAGCGCGTCTCTGTGGCTGAGCACGCTCAGTCAGTACCGCATTAGGGACACATTCTGCTCCTACTCCGTTATGGAGCTGTGCACTAAAGGACTGGGCACTCAGACTGACTTACTGAAGGTGAGGGCCTGTACACACAATCAGGGTTTGTGGGAAACAAACTTGGATATGATTGTTGTGTCTGGTTGTGCTTAAGGCCCGTGGGGTGAACCTGTCGTGTGTGCGGAGCTGCGTCGTGATAGCAGAAGAGCGTCCTCGTCTCGCCCTCTCACAGTCCTTCTCCAAGCTGTTTAAGGACGTTGGACTGTCGTCCAGGGCGGTCAGCACTGCTTTTGGCTCCAGAGTTAACCTTGCTATCTGCCTGCAGGTAAACCAAACATCAGCACTTGTTCTGTCTTAGCTTGATTTACATACTTTCTATAAAAAAAAAAAAAAAAGAAACCAGAGTTTGTAATATTTGTATTTTCATTGTTTAAAATATGCTAACTCAGGATGGATTGACACTGTCCCTTTGGCTCAAGCCCGTTGTCTGACAGTTTCTTTACATAGATATTTTTTTTCCAGACTTTTATATTTGCAGTGAAATAATTCAATATGGATTTTCAACATTAAAGATGTGAACCTGTCTGATCTGTTTTCATGCCTCAGGGAACCACAGGCCCTGATCCCTGTACGGTGTATGTGGACATGAAGTCTTTACGTCATGACAGGTAGGAGCACAGGAAGTTAGCTTTTAACTAAAACAGCGTGATTAAATAAACCACTCAAAGCTTTTAAGCATCAAAACTGAGCTTTGGCAATATAAAATAAGTTAGAAATTTAACTTTTTTTGCAAAAAAAAAAAAAGTTTTTCTGTATTGTTATGAGCATAATGCATTTATCCTGAGTTTTGAATAAAATATACAAAAATAAAGTTACATTTCAAATTTATGATTGTTTTTCTCTTAAAAATATCTTTAAATTTGATGCCGTTAACCGTAGCAGCTCAATAATAGATAATACAGATCTTATCTAATAAGATCTGTATTATCTATTCACAACATACTTTAAAGGTTTTAGATTATTTTTGTCTATTCCTGATTATTGTAAAAGCTCAGGTACTTGACATTCGCATCCATCTTTTAATGTGTTTTCTGTTTTAAAAACATGCCACATTTTTTTCTTTAAGTTGTTTACTACACCTTAAACGGGATGCAAATTGTGATTTTTATGTTGTCTTTTTGAAATATGTAATATTGTTCTGTGATAAAGACACGATGGATATGAACGGCAGCATATGTTGGTGTAAAAGCTGCATCATCCAACATTAACGGAGCCTCCACAGATAGCCGAGTTACTCATACCATGTGTCTGAACTTATCAAACACCATCACGATTTTGAACTCTCAGCTTTTGTTCTGGTAATGCGCCACTTGGTTCCTCGCCTTGTCAGTTCAAAGGATGCAGGAATTTCAAAATCTGATTCGTCTGAATACAGAACAGTTTTCCACTTCACCTCAGCCAACTTTACAGCTCAGTCCGGTTCAAGGGGTTCATTTCAGGTTCTTGATAATTATTATTTGTTAGTAGCATAAAACCAGTTTTACTTTTAATTTATTACCTTCACAAGGAGCGATTTTATTTTGTTCTATTTTTGATGCCTAAAGTGTCACAATCGCAACAACTAAATGATAATAATTATTTATAGATATTAGATAGATACTATTAAAAAAATCTGTAATTATTTACATGTCCACAATTTGTAAAATTAACAAATTAACTGAGGGCAGGTATATTAGGATACATTATATCTTGCAGTTCTCTAAATCCATTTAAAAAAAGGAATGACTGGTAATTAATCATGTATTATTACATAATACTTATAAGACCTAATTTTTATAGAATAATATCTTCTCCGTTTTCACAGTTCAGTTCCTGCAGCTCACCACAAAACACTTTAACCTGCCATCCTGGCTCGTCAAATAAATAAAAGACTCAACATCTGCACGATAAATCCACTACAGTGTCAGTGGGCTGGGCTTCCTCTGCAGACTCTTTTTCTAGCGATTGTTGAATGCCGGCAGGTTTGACAAGCAGCAGCGATGTCCACTGTTTAAAACAGAAAAGGCAGTAAATGGCTTGCACCTCAAGCAAGGTTATAAAAGTCAAAGGGTCGTTCTGCACATCTGAATTCTCTCGAGACATCTGGTGCAGGAATGCTTGTGTCGGTCCCTCCCACTGACACTGTTGTGGACTTAACCTGCATTATATTTCCGTTGAGCAGACAAATAAGGTGCAATATGTGGTCTGCAATCATAGCTTGATGATATTTTTGCTTAGTATCCCTTTTTAGGTTTAAGGCTCAGCATTTTATAAATATGTGTCTGACTGTTTATGTTGTTGGGTATTTCAGAGTGAGGCTGGTGGAGAGAGGAGCACCTCAGAGTCTTCCTCTGATGGAGTCTGGCAAGGTGGGAAACGTAACATGTACTCCACTGTTATAGACCAGCTTGCTAAATCCTCACACTAAAACATGTTGATGACATATTGTTGTCATTTCTTTAAGATCCTGCCAGGCGTCAGGGTGATCATTGTGAACCCAGAGACAAAAGGTCCACTGGGTGATTCTCATCTGGGGGAGGTAATATGATTGAAGTTGCTCGGTTGAGGCAACAGCGTGTCCGTACCAAGCACTCCAGGGTTGAACAAACACAGTTTTTGTTTCTCTGCCTCAGATCTGGGTGAACAGCCCTCATAACGCCAGCGGTTACTACACCATCTACGGCGAGGAGAGTCTGCAGGCCAACCACTTCAACACCAAGCTCAGCTTTGGAGACCTGCACACTTTGTGGGCCAGAACTGGATACTTGGGATTCGTGAAGAGGACAGAGCTGCTGGACGCAAGTGGAGGTAAAGAGGCAGACCAAACTCAAACTAACTTAAAATAAGTTAGACTGAAGTTATTGCTGAGTTAGTAAGTTATTGCTGAAAATATTTGCGGATAATTAAATGTGTTTGAATATACAGGGCTTGTAAAAACAGATCGTCAGATGATTTAGGTATTTAAAAATGCATAAAAGACTAAATAAATTCCAACACTACTGGTGATGTTACATTTTTACAAATTATTCCATAGAGATGTCACAACAAACCTTATCAACAGTTATTGACAAAGCTTTCAAACTTTATTCACACCTCTTGAACTTTCCCACATTTTCTCTCATTATTAGCTGCATTGCTTTAGTTTTATAATGATATAAAACTAAAGTATTTTGGGGGATTTTCTGCGACAATTCAACACAAAGTAGTGCATAAGAAAAATAATCTATAATTTAGAATTTTTTTACAAACAAAAATGCCCTTCCTTACACTCTGCTCCTGTGTGCCACTTTGTGTTGGTCTATCACATAAAATGCTGATAAGAAACTCATGACTGTGGAAAGGGTTGAGTGGTAGGAATGCTTCTGGCAAGGCACTGCACTATATTCCCTATAATTACAAAGAGATAAGTTCAGTAACTGAACATAATTTTTCTTTGCTTTCTGCAAACATTTCTTTGTGTCTCAGATCGGCATGACGCCCTATTTGTGGTTGGCTCACTGGACGAGACGCTAGAGTTACGAGGGTTACGCTACCACCCTACTGACATTGAAACATCCGTGTCACGAGCTCACCGGAGTATAGCTGAGAGGTGACGGTGCCGCCGATGCTTTTCTAATCCTAAAAAGCTTCCCATTTGTGTTTCCAATTACATTTTGGCGACATCCAAGCTCGTTCCAGGTGGTTTGACGTTATTCCTGTGCCTCTTTCTCTCTCTTTCGACCTCTCTTTTTCTGTGGGTTCTGTCATCGTTTTTCTTTTTTGGGGGTTTTAAACCTCACTGACATGAATCTCCTCTCTCTCGTCCCTCGCAGTGCTGTGTTTACATGGACCAACCTGCTGGTGGTAGTGTCGGAGCTATGCGGCTCGGAGCAGGATGCCCTGGACCTCGTTCCCCTCATCACAAACGTGGTGCTGGAGGAGCACCACCTCATCGTGGGCGTGGTGGTGATCGTCGACCCGGGCGTCATACCCATCAACTCCAGGGGAGAGAAGCAGCGGATGCACCTGCGTGACTCGTTCCTCGCCGATCAGCTGGATCCCATCTATGTTGCGTACAACATGTGAGGAGCTTGTGGCCATCCGGGTGTGATCTCTGGATGCGCCTTCTGCAGCATCGCGCTAATGACCGGGCTCAATAGAGTGGGTGTGCGCGTGGGTGTGTGAGTGTGTGGAGAGCAGAAAAGCATGAAGCACGTGTACAGACACGCAGCCATGTGTGACACCAGCATATCTACACCACTGCATGTCTGTGTTTGGGGTTGAACACTGTGTTTTTTCTATGAACATAAAATCATGCAGACAAGGCAATTAACGTACACCGGGAGATGAAAAGCAAAGCAAAGTCTCTGATGCACTTTTTTTTTGTGTAGAAATGACAAAATAAGACAACAGGTCAATTTTGATAACAAAAACTGTCGTCCTGTCTTGGTGAAAGTTTGTCCCACACAGAGCTACTAATCTCAACACAGCTTGAAGTATTTTTGTACGTGCAACTTTCAAGCAAGCTCACCCACAAATGCATGTCCTGAGCCCCTTCATTTCATTTCTTAGCAATGTGGATAAGTAAGAGGACAAGCCATGAAGACAGACCTCTGTCTCAGCCAGTGTGCATACTTAGAAATCTATTCCCCTACTTTTATCGAAACCAAATAGATAATTCCTGCTTTGATATATTTCCTGCCTTACAAAACTTCAGCCATACATTCCTATCTTAACTTTTAATAAAATTGCTATTAATGGCTTTCAGATTCTTCCTTAACCAGTGGAACAAAAGTTCTGACAAATATCCAAACGGGATGATAACAAAACAAGAGCCCATACTCTGTACTGTAACAAAAAAAAGGGTCTCTTTGTATTTTCGATACTGTACGTTACTGTATAGATATTTTTATTTGTATAAATGTATAATTGTTTTGTTCACCTCTCTCAGCTGCTCCTTTCTGAATAAGTAACTGAGCTGGGAGGTTGTAACAGTAGCAGGAAGAAGATTGTAAATAGGATCTAACAGTTAAAAGTACTTTTGTTTGGGGATATTAGCTATATATGGGGAGGGAAGATAAATAACTTTAAATCATTATGTATCGGTATGGATATAACGTTGCACTTTTTGAAGAAAAAAAAAATCTATTTTATTATAACAATGAGGCATTATGAGCATATGGCTCAGGAGCACGTTATTCTGAGCAGAATAATCCACGTTTACTGGGAGGGCTATCACTGTTAATGCAGGAACTTTCCCCGTTAGTGTCTGTAAGGAAGGAAGGCTGCAGAACTAATAATATGACTGTTTTTAGGCGGACGGGTTACTTTGTGGAAAAAAAAAAAAGTATAGAAATTGATTTCCACTTCTGTTCCCCCCACATCCATGGCCACCATGCTGCCAAACAGGTATGAACCTCTCAGTTGTGTAAAACATTATGGAGCGATAATAAGTTCAAACCAGGTTTCTCTCAGCATTCAAAAGCTCAAACTTTTTTTTGTTATGTGTTTGTGTTTGTGCAACTTTTTGTATATAATTACTTTGAATTCTCAAAGCAGTTTGTACTGTAACAGGCAGAAAGTCAACATGTGTCATAAATTATTTTCTTTATCGAGTCACTGGAATATTTAAGCACTTGTGAATGCAGCTGCAGGCTGAGCCACATGCAAGGCGCCATCCAGAGGAAAATAAAAACACCTGACAGAGATGAGCATAAAAATACTGCATCTCATCAAAATGTTCTGTTCAGAAGTTTACATCCACTCATGGTGAGTGTGAGCATCATGTTAATTTAGGGTTTTTAAGTGATTGTACCACAAAGAGCTTTAATAACTTAATAAGCCAGAACTGAGTGCACAAGTATGAACTTTCCCTTAACTACACAAGATCAAAGTAATAAGATAAGCTTATATATACTCATACAGCCCCAGTATTTGATCTGGTGTCCTTTACAAACTTACAAGAAAAATCTATAAAAATGCAAACTTGTGCATCTGTGTTTGTTTTGTATAATCATTTAACCCCCAAAAGAGAACAGCTGAATTATTTCTAAAATTTATACACAAGATAAGTGTATGTAAACGTTTGACCAGCAATAATGTGCTTTCCTTGTGCTTTATCATTTAAAGACTCTATATAATGACTTGCACAATGTTTCAGTGATGAAAGCTTTGTTTCAGCCTAGAATTTTTCTAATTCTTCTTAATTTTTTCTGGCTTTGCCGTTGCCCCATTTTACCATTTAAACAAGTCTAGTCCAATTTTGGAGAGATTTGCAAACCTCAACAGTAATCACAAACATCAAAATAATGCACTTTGCACTGCTTAATAGTTTTTTGCCACATCCTGCTTCACATGAAACAGTGCCCCATTTTAACAACATAGGGTCCAACAGTGCTTCATCTTAGCTTTAACCCTTTGTTTCATAGTTGCAGCAGAATGTTGGCATGACTCTGCCATGAAGGGACCAGCTCGAGGTACATCTTATTTTTGACATAGTAGAAGAGATAAACAGGTATGAAAACTGTAACTTCAGGGAGTAAAACTGGTAAAACAGGACTGGACCTGGTGATCCAACAAGTATGAAAGAGCGGGATCCATGAACTGGATATTTGACAAAAATGAGTCTCTGCAAATTATCAGAGACCTGAAGCGACAACCAGAATCCATCTACCTGCTTTGCTGGGAAGTCTACAAGGGCTTCTTCTGGTTCTTACTCTTTTTTTTCCAACTTCAGATTTCTTACACTATGCAATCCTAATGATGGTGCAATTTAATTTCAAAGCTTGCACAGTATGGAAAAATAAACATGATGCTAATTTTTTAAAGACTAAGAAAAACTGATTAGTTTTACCCAGTAGTGTGCTTAAGATTGCATTCATCTCTACTGAGTTGTCAATATTTTGTGTATGCACTCTGACTATGTTGTATATTAATTACTCTGTGAAATCTACATTTGCTTCAAGAGGGTGTAATCCATTGTCTATGGAGGTGTTTTAACTCAATATGTTAAATATTAAGTGGTACACCCTTTACCATTTTGCTTTCTACCATTTTGGTTTGTTGTACTTTATTTTATACGTAATGTATAAGTAATACAGAATAAACCGAAACATTTAATCATACAATGTGCCTCAGTATTTCTGTACTTATAGTAGTGCACAGAGAATGACAGGTACTGAAATGTTACTTTACATTATTTGAAAAAAGCCTCTTTTAATGTTAATTTGTTGTGATGTATTATATGATATTTCATGTTTCTGCACAGTGATTATAAAAAATTTGAAATCACATACCATGTTGGAAACTTATACAGTTCCTTGTAAAATAGGGACAAGAACTTTTTATCATAATTTATTCATAATCTACATAAACAACATATGCTCTGCAGTACAAATGTAGTTTCAAAAAGTGCAAATCCAAGAGAAACCATCTATATGCATTTAATAAAGGAATTCAAAACATTAGAAAATACCAGAAAATCACGATACAAAAAGTTATAACTATAGATGTTGTGCCCCATAAAATTTTATGTTCAAAATTCAGTCAATACTTGCCACCATTAAAAAAGTGGAGAAAGCTTCACTTTAAAATAGATGGTAATATATAAGAATAAGGAAAGACTGTAATAAGGAATATCATCTCTAAACTTTTAGTTAGAGATGATAATTTGAGTGAACGCCCCAGTACAATTTAGGAGGTATGTTAAAAAATAAGCTATTAAAGCACAGATTAACATCTCTGACTTAATACAGGTTTAGTAGCGAGCAGGATTTAAGTAATAACATCATAATCCCCTGAATTAATGCACAACAGTAGTATTATTACACAAGTGCAAGTATATTTGTTTAAACCTTACATACTTTGAATAGAAAATTTCCCTATATGGTTTTTACAACTACAAGTACAGAATTACGATATGCAATAATATTTTATTCTACTGTAATATTGTTTTATTGTACAACTCCTGCAAACTCCAACTTTGTGGCACGGCACGCTCAAACTTCTTCCTCCAATCACAAAGCTCAAAGGAATAATTACGTAATCCTTATGTACTCATAAGCCACGCCCATTTCCTTTGAGGGGGGGAGAAAAGTGGTCAGCTATTTTTTTTTTAGCTGACATCTTCGTGTTTTTAGCTGTTAGCCGTTACTGCTAAGTAAATTTACAGGTTCCTACCGAAATAAAAGTCTTTACACCAATTGCCCGAGCTTCACGCTGTGAACAAGAACAGTCCCACTTCATTGAGAAGGTAAATTATCCAGCTGGCTGAGCGGTACTTTTTGTACTCGTCTGTGTGTTTGCTCCGCTCTGGCCGTAATGGCGGCTCGTCGCTTCGTCAACGGCTCGCCGTTCTACGAAAAGGGAAGGTGTAGTTAGCTTAATGGCTCCTCGTATCGCTGACGTCTTTTGACGCGATAAGTTGCGTGCCAGTGACAGAGTTACATATATTTGCTCACTGAGACAAAAAGCTCATCCATGCCGTATACCAGCCTAACGAAACTTGCCAAGCATATAATTCAGAAACGGTTGCTTTTATCGCTCTAAAGTGTATTACATCCGCTTAAGTGGTTAGCCACCGTTAACTAGTAGCTCTAACATTAGCGAGCGCGAACGTTCTAGAAGTAAAAGCTCAATATTTTTAAGTGCTGGGGTTTTTTTTTCGTTATAAAGTTGCACATTTTATAGGATTGGGCATCAAAACAATGAGGGTGAAAAGTCAACAGTATTGACTCCAGATCCCTGCAGTGTTTCGTAACTCGTTATTAACGTTACTTGCGTTGCCAAATTTGAGTGAATCAAAGAGGAAGTAGTATTCTGGTTGACTCATTTGCATTTATTTAAGATCTTAACTGATCTGAATCAAAAAGTAACAAGAAGGAGGTTTTTAGTGGCTGCGCATATTTTAACGTTTATTTAGGCGCAATCAGTCGGACCATGCAGCCTGGTGTTTTCAGCGAAGTATAGACGGGAAACGGCGCGGCACAACAGCTGTTGTTACATTAGAGTTGCTGTGAGTCAGTAATATTGATTTATTTTTTCTCAGTTACTATGGAAGAAGTACAGCAGGGCAGCAATGGCACTGAGTCACAGACTGCAACCATTCCCACTACCATCACATCCTCTCAGTTCTCACAGATAGCGCAGCAGGTAACCAATATATGCCATTAAAAACAAAACCTGCCATTCTGTGGAGCCATACAAGCTCGTTTAGCATTAAGAAGTAAAAACAGTCACGACTTTAAACTGTGGTTGGTACACGGCTTATAATTTAATACTAATCAAATTCAAAATGACATAAAACCAGCCCAGGTTGCTGCGTTTTCGTCTAAATATGTTTTAAAGTTACGTGATGACAGCATGAAATCCCTCATTATTAAAATAATGAAACGATTTTGTATGGAAAAAAAAAAAAGTTGATCTTCTCTTTAATTGAAAAGCTACAGATCGAAACTTTTACACATAAAAATAATATAACATTAATTTAGAGTGCTTGATTTTATTTATATTTGTATATTTCCACTAATAATTTTTCAGTGTGAAAACTAACATTGAGTTTGAGTTTTGCAAATTGAGAGCCAACAAATCTCACAAAGTAATGTAAACGTATCAATACTGCTTGTAATTATTTAAATGTTTCTTCAGATGTAAAAATTCATGCATTAAAAATTATTGAAATATATTAATTTATTGAATATTTAATTCAAATATAATGTCATTTTTGTAAATTACTTTTCTTACTTGGTATTTCATGTGCTGAACTCCACTGTGCAATAATTTAAGCTACAATGAATAAAGTACGCGCCAACATTTGATTGATTTGATTAACAAAGACAATGAGTCAATTTTAAATCAATTAAATTGGCAAGAGCATCCTTGGTCCAGCCCACTGATTTCTATGGATACAGCTGAGAGAGTAAAATAAATTCAACATATGTAACCAATAAAATGAGTAGTTTATTCAGTAATAATGACATGCATTTACATAATCAATATATTTGTTTTGAATTCAAAAAAATGTAATAATCTATTTAGATTATCACTGATTAAAAAAAAAAGTTATTAAATTGGGTCACTTGGAGCTACATGTCTACAGACTGTACAAATATAAATTATGTATTTATAGAAATGCTTCATGGTAAAGAATGGTGCTAAAGTAGAAGGTATTGTCGCTGTCTTTCAAAGTTACGTTTTCTAATGTCTGTGACGTAAGTAAAATAACATGTATTACATTTTTATGATAAGAACATTGCATTTATGATTCTTGGCTTAAAATCTTTTTTAATGCGTAAGTTAAAGCAAAAGAATTCGCTTAAAACCTAAGTGTAAATGAGACTACGTGTTATATGTGGTTTGTGTGTTTGTTTTTACCTGTTTAGGAATTTTTCTTCAAATAATTGGTTATGTTTTATGTGGCAAACCATTTTTTGTCTGTCTTTTATTTCTTTTTTAATTTTTCTAGATGTCATTGGGAGGCTCTTCTGTGGCTGTTGTGCAACTGCCTGGGGGTCAATTCCAGGTTCAGGGAGTGATCCAGTCTGCACAGTCGTCCGTCATTCAGTCCCCTCAGGCACAGAGTGCAACGGTGAGCACAGCCGCTTTTCTTGGCACTCATGTTTTTCATTCTAAAGTAACTCATCTAGACAAGAAAATTGAATGGCCATATTTGTTTCTTCTGGGCTCTAAACCTAGAAGTAAAAAGGGTACAGTCAAACATTTGGCAAAAAGATAAGACATGAAGTGTGCTTCTTGACTGCTGTATGGAAATATTCTATTATCTTTTTTTGAGTGATTATTTTAATATGGTCATAGTGAGTAGTTTCCTACTGTTACAGTACAATAGTACAACTTCTCATTCAAAAGGCACTGTTAAAATAAGATTTTTGTTGATATGTAAGAAATGATATTGTATTACTACTAGCTCTTATAACTTCACCTTCTACTGCAAAGGCCCAGGGTAGCGATAGTGAAGATTCACAAGACTCCTCAGATAGTGGAACAACAACCCAGAAGACCAGAGAAATACTGGCAAGGCGGCCGTCGTACAGGTAAGAAACTGATCGGATCAAATCCCAGAAAGCACAGCTTTAATGTAATTTGAGAAATCACTCAAATTCTTTTGTCCTGCAGAAAGATCTTCAATGACCTTTCATCTGAGGAAACAACACACATAGAAGGAAAGGATAGCAGCCCAGCATCCACAGGAGTGACAGGTGTTACTGTACAAAGCACACCGATCTACCAGACCAGCACCGGCCAGTACAGTAAGAACGGCTCCTTCAGCTTAAAGCGAATATATGGATACTAATACCAACATAGGATGTGTGGATGTTTGAAGCTCACTTGATATTTGTATTTAATTTGAGTGTACAGTACTTTTGATTTCTTTACTGGAGTTAAATATGCAAACAAGTACATACAATGAAATAAGGAACATCGTTTCCTGTCATGTTTTAACTTTACCACCAAGAATGTCTTTTTTTTTTTTTTTTGTGCCTTACCAAGTTCAAATTTTTTCTTCATAATTAGTTACCATAGGTGCTAATGGCACAATCCAGCTGGCATCTCCAGGGTCTGAAGGCATTCAGGGTCTACAGGCCATCACTATGGCCAACTCTGGTGGAGCACAACAAGGAGCTACCATCCTTCAGTATGCCCAGACACCCGATGGCCAGCAGATACTCGTGCCTAGCAACCAAGTAGTAGTACAAGGTGAGCATTTAGCATATTCATCAAATTTTGTTTGTATTATTTATTAGTCTTATTTTGTAATTGAAATGGGGCAACAAGTTGAATATTCCCCAAAAAGTATTTAAATAGCATTCAGCTACGTTTATAACAAATAAAGCAGAAAAACTCTATTAATCATCTCCCATATGAGTTATTGACTTTAAGGGCTATTGCCAAAAAAAATTAACAGTTTCAAAGTATTGAATGTATAAAGGAAAATAAAAAAAATGTTCTTAACAGCGAAGGTTCTCTTACAAATCAAACATCCAAAGTAAAATATGTTGTGACATAGTCACAATGTAAAACTTCCAGTCAAATGCTAAAAGTTGTGACAGGATTCATATGATCCGTGTTTAGGTGCCGGAGGAGAGGTGCAAACGTACCAGATTCGGACAGCACCCACATCTGCCTCCCTTCCCCAGACTGTTGTGATGAGCTCTCCTGTTGGACTGTCCCAGACTAAAACTGATGATCCAACACTAAAGAGGGAAATCAGGCTTGCAAAAAACAGGTAAATACACAGTTTAGTTTGGTGGCTCAACTAAAAAGCCCACAGCAGTTTGGGCAGAACGATGTTTTCATGCTGAAAAAAATAGATCTGTCAAAAGTGCCTTTGCTGTTTGGTTAGCAGGTCATCAATGAGAGTTTAAGCAGTGCTTATAAAAGACGGGACTCCAGCACAGTTTTAATGAGTCAGGATAAGTACGACATTTACTCAGATAATTTTCTAGAACTTTTTAAGTACGGAAACATTTGGTTTCCTTTCATAAGACTTTTTCCTGCTTCCATTTTCCAAAGTGAAAAACATCTTTATCTGAATTTTTATGTTGTTGCTGAGCAGGAAAGGCTTTTCAGTAGTCAAGGGTTTTGGCTGCTGCGGCTACTGCACATGATGTTACCTGGCTAGGAGGGGCCTGAATCAGCTCAGGAAAAAAATAAAAAAAACAATCAGCCAAAAAAACTCATTATTAATTCATATTCATTCAGTTGTTTTCTGTGTGAGGTGAACCTTGTTTGTTCACACCATCTTGATGCTATGAGAATTTGTACTTAGACAAAACAATGCATTTATTCCATTGTTTTAAAGTTGGAAGTACTGATGGTTTTCCTGGTTTCAGGGAGGCTGCTCGCGAATGTCGACGGAAGAAAAAGGAATATGTTAAATGCCTGGAAAACCGTGTTGCAGTTCTGGAGAACCAAAACAAGACATTGATTGAAGAACTGAAAACATTAAAGGATCTTTACTGCGTTAAAACAGGATAAACTTTTACAATCCATATTGAGGCGGTGTGAAATGACACAGCTCTCATTCATTTGGACAAGTCTGGGTTTCTGGGAACACTTCATTTCAGGCTGAAAGCCTCCGTTTTTTTTTTACTCTGATATAAAGTGACTTTTGGCAGTGAGATTTACTGGACAAATTGGCCATTTTTCCAACTGCTGTTTTTTTTAAGCAAAAAAAATAAATAAATGCTAACGCTATAACATTTATAGTTGTGTACATTTTTAATACTGGGAGGTTTGAAATTGTGAGCTTTAACTTTGAGTCTCAGTTTCCAAATGTATCCCTTTCCTATTTTCTTGTGTTTTTAAACCTGTTGCTATTGGAGTTAATTGACCAGCATCTGCAGAATTTTGACTATATGGATATCACAAAGATGCAATTTGTTTTAATTATGTGAACCAGCAATTCCCCTCTTTTCCCTTTTTAAAAAGATGTTACAACTGTCATTCCTTATATTTGTGCAATGGAGCATAAAGGGTATCAGAAATATTAAATGTGGTTTGGTTGTTACTTGGCAGTTACTTTGACAATCAGGGAAAAAAGCACAAAGTCCAGGTAATATTTATTTGTACATCTTGGGAGGAGTAAGAACAAACAGTATATGAAATGTTGCTGATTCGGTGAGTAAATAAATATATTTTCTCTCAGTATAATGTGTGGCTGTTTGTTGCATTTGTTGTGCATGAAAATGTTGGTATTTTTGCTCCTTAAAATTTGATCTGAGTGTTTTTTCTGTTGATTAGAAATGTTCCACCATTTGGTCTAAATTTAAAAGATAATTTATTTGAAAATAAATTAATTAATAAATAACTCTTAAACTAACTAGAAACAACAAACAACATATTTCATTTAACTGAATATCCCATGATGTGTGGCCTAATCATTAAAGAAACCTCCGGAGCCTCTATGTGTTTTAGGTGAAGCTCAGCGAAGCCAGCTGCCTCCAGGTCTTTCCATGTTGCTCTGGTAACCATGCAGCCATCTCCAAGGAGGTACCACAGAGGCTCAAACACATACTGACAGAAGTATGTCCACGTGGAAGGATCAGACACAACATGCTCCAGAAAATACAAGGCTCCTCCCTGAAAGAGAAAACCATCAGCAGGTGGAGTTTCTGAGTGATCAGGTTTGCTCCAGTACAGACCAGACAGCCTTCTGGTTCTGACTGGTCAAATCTGCAGTGAGGCTCTCAGCAGTTTAGCCTGAACTCAATCATTACAGGGATCTAAAGTAAAGGGAAAATTGTTTAAAGTCTGCACTATTTGCTTTTGCATCATACCTGCCTTAGTTTACTACTACTTCAAGGCATCCCAGATTTTCTATGAAATGTATTTTCCAACAAGGATCTAAACTAGCACGGAGGTCTAGACTCTGCCTTGATAAGAAGCCATGCTGTGCTGGCTTCTTATCAATTGCAGCTCTGGTTAGATGTTCAAGCCATTGTTCTGCTTGGAAGGTGAACCTCAGCTGTGGTCTTAAATCTTTTCCAGTCTCCAGCAGGTTTTCTTCTAGGATTACCCTGTTTAGCTCCAAACAGTTTACTTTGAAGTCTGACCAGCCTTCCTGAAACATAATGGCGCTGCTATGTTTCACCATAGGGAGGGTGTGTTAGTTATCCACTCACGTAGCATTTAGAAATAGGACTCCAGGTCATTTATCGTCTGACTACAGCACTTTCTTCTACATGTTTTCTGTGTCTCATTCATACACGATAAGCAGCAAACATGACATATTGTGCCTTTCTTTCAACAATGGCTATATGCCTGCAATCTTTCCAAAGGCCAGATTTGAAAAGTGCGTGACTGAGCAGATTTGCAGCGGTGCTCTTTACTATTGTGATTCTCCTTTTTTCTGGTTTAAGTTTCCTTATGTTCACTGATTATCTCTAACAAACACCTAGCTGTATTTATGTAGGGATTAAATTACATGCAAGAGATGCGGTCAATAGGTGACTTGACTCCTGAAAGCAGTTGGTTGCTCAGGACGCACTGGTCTGTCTCACAACATCCCAATTAAATTTGTTGTTATTGTGCAAGTTGCTGTATGTCCCACTACACGTGAAGGCAGCGCTATAAAACTCACATTTCTGAGAACGCGTCGGGCCTCCTGCAGGACTCTTTCCACGTTGTCAACAGAGCACAGCACCAGCGTGCAGACCACGACGTCCACCGATTCGTCCTCAACTTCTCTCATGTCCTCACCAGAGAGAAGCAACATCTCGTCATAAGTCAGGTGCTTGTTTGCCTCCATGCTCATACGCAGGTATGGCTCCATGTGCGGATTGGGGTCAGTGCAGATCACCGTGCAGCCATAGGGGTAAAATCTGAAGTTTGCTCCACTGCCACAGCCGATTTCCAGCAACCGAAGCGTCCCGTCAGCGTTTGCGAACCTTCCAAGGTTCCGAAACAGTTCTCTCTTCAGCTTGTGGGTTTTATCGTTGTATGAAAATGTTACGTTGTAGGCGAGGAAGGGGAACACTCGTTTGTACATACCACGCAGGCCAATAAATTGCAGTAGATAAAATGGGGTACTGAGTGCGAAACAAAGTAGTCTGCAAAATTTCATAAAACAAGGCTGCATGTTTCCCTTGTAAAACGGTTTAATGTAACAACAGCCGAAAAGATTAAAGGAGATAAAAAGATTAAACTGTACTCCTTTTTTTACCACTAGATGGCGACAAAGGACAACAGTGCAGTAGTTTCTCCTATTTTCTTTCCTTTTGCAACCAATGAGGACTTGAGCTAACTTTGTGTGACCCAAGCTCAATCCAGGAATAAATTATTCAGCAAATAGTTTACATTTTTAAACAATATTTTAATCTTAGTTGAAAAGAGGATCCACAATTACATGGTACCTATTGATAAATGGCTTCACAGATAAGTGATGACACAGCAATTTATGTTCGTTCCTATCACGTGTAGTTAACAGTAATATAAACATTAGTATTGCATGCTGTCTTTAAACGGGTATGATCTTTACAAAATACATTTTCTTGAGTACAAAAATTAAGTGCTCTTCTCTCCTAGTAATCATCCCACACAAGCAAGAGGCACAATACAAAGCTTGGTATATTCATATACTGGTAGTCATAATAACATTTTATAAAAGTTATTACTAGGAACTTATTTCACAGCATAGCCTATTATGTGCGGATTGATTATAAACATAAGTTGTGCTTGAATGTGTCTGAGTTTGAGCTCAGAGAATCCAGCTGCCTCCAAGTATTTCCAGGTTTCCCGAGTGGCTTTGCACCCGTCCCCAAAGTAGTACCACGCAGGCTGGAGGACGTGCTGGAAGAAGTACGCCCATGTTGAGGGGTCTGCCACCACATGCTCCATGAAGAAGAAGGCACCACCCTGAGAGACAAAGATTTAATATTTGTAAGTATTACAAAGCTTATTGCAGCCTAAGTCACATCAGTTTTACCACTTTAATATTTATTCTTTTAATCTTTGTGGCAGAAATTGGTTTGGTTCATTATTTCATGGGGAACTTTATACATTTACTACAAAGCTAAACTTTAAACCATGCAAAATGTAAAACTTGGATAACAAGGTCTAATGATAAACATTTTTACTTCTTGAATATTTACAAGTTTTAGGTAAAATTGTTTTGTATTTTAACAGGTGGAAATGAATGACCTTATTTCTGCTCTTCAAGCTTGACACAGCATATCTACATAGTCTAGTCCCATTTGTCAATACTGATTAGCTAAGCAGTGGTTTCCCATAACAAGATGTATCAAGGTTTTAATAAGTTACACTTTAAAACTGCTACAATTTCTGGCCTTAGCTTTCCTTTGTTTTCTTATTTTAACAAGATACCGGGGAACTTAGCAGAGTAACAGCAGTTTTCTTTATTTGTATGAAGCAAAGACTAACAAGCCACTCCCCTTCCTCCACCATTTGCTGTGGTTAGCTGGCTGAGAGCTACTTTTCCTAGCATACACAGATGGCAAATTTTTTATTTTGGAAGTGATGATTTGAAATAGAAACAAGTTGGTAGGAGAGGAACACAAAATGGTTGAGTGTGTGTGATTAAAATGTAACAATAGTGAGCCATTTAAAAATATTTTTGCAATTATTAAACTGTAAATTATTCTAACGTATGTTTTAAATAAAAGAAGAAGACATTCTATGTTATTGATAACTAAAACATAACACTCATAGCACCCCAGACACTAAACAACTAAAATACGACTGTTGCTCTTTTCCTGTTCTGTTTTTCCTAATCCTTTTGTTTTTCTCGAAAGTTTTACTATGCTCCGTCTGAGAAGCATTAATTTCTCTGCCAAAAAAATAAATAAATGAGTTTAAGGCGTGTTCTCATGGCTTTATATTTGAAAGCCAGTTCCTGTGCAAAAGGTTACATAACTGAAACCTAATGTGTCCAGTTCAGGCAATGGGAGGGAATAAGAGGCCCTGATAAGAAAAAGAAAAACATTTGCAGCTCAGCAAAATCTATAACTAATTAATAACAGCAGGATGGGTTAACAACTGTTTGCCGTCAGTTACTGTTCAGTTAATGACTGGAAAAAAACAACTTTCAACATATGGCTACAGTTTCTTAACGTTTTTATTCCATGGTTTTATTCATTTATACTAAGATCCTATAAAATCTTATAAAAATCCTTACTTCTGGAAAAAACTCTTTGCACTCTACCCACTGTATTCTCGCTACCTTAAAGAGCAGAATCATCCCCTGCAATCTAAGATCCTAAGTTTTAATAGATCACCACACCTGCTATCACCAAATCATCCTTTCTATCTGATCTTCAGCCCATCATCAGGGTTTATAATTACATTACATTGCACAAGGACTAAGCTGAGCAGAAATGGTAGAACCTGTTGCATGTTTCTTAACAACGTGGCTGCAGTTCCCTCCTGTTTGTTTGGGTTTGAACTACTGAAATGTTTGCCCAATTCAAAAACCTCTTACTGGTCTCAGTATGCGGTGCGCCTCCCTCAGGGTTTGCGGGACGTCTTCGACCGAGCACAGCACCAAGGTGCACACAACAACGTCCACCGATTCGTCCTGTACTGACGCCATGTCTTCCCCCGAGGCCACCACGAACTGGTCGAAGGTGAGGTGGTCGTTCTGCTTCATGCTTTTGTCCAGATATTTCTTGAAGTGTGGGTTCGGATCGGTGCAGATCACCTTGCAGCCAGGCGGGTAAAACTCAAAATTTGCCCCAGTGCCGCAGCCTATTTCCAGAAGTGTGAGCTTTCTGCCAGGCTTGGTGAACTCTGACAGACTGCGAAACAACTCCGCTTTCTTATCATGCATTTTCTTGTTGTAGTTTATCGATATGCGTTGCAGGAAAATGGGAAAGACGCGTTTATAACCTTCGTACAGACCAAGTGCTTTGATTATATGCATCGGAATACACAAAGCGTTCACCACCAGGGTCCAAAAACTCATTGCAAGACTCATCTTTGCTCACGATCCAGTCCTCCAGGCACACCGTGTGGAACCAGAGACTGAGTTAAATGCAAGCCGTCAAAGTGAAACAGGCAAAGGCCAGCGTGACGTCCGGTGCGGATTTTCAGAATAAAAGTTGTCAAGTTGCCATATGGGGGCTTGGTTTGAAGGGAAGTGAAGTATTTGAAAAGCTCACATATTTGTTTCGTTATGTGTAACAATTTAAGTGTATAATGACCTCTGTTTAAACCTTTAATAAAAACTTTAATCATAACTTTACATAAGGCACACAGATGACTTTGGTGAGCTTTTGGTAAACAATTTTAAGGTGATTTTTCGGTTTTAGTTTATTTTCCTAATACGTGTTGCCTTAAACTGGTTATTATTATTATTATTATTATTATTAACTATGCAGCACCTTCATAGATTGAGATTACAAAGTGCTTTGTATTAAACCCACCAGTAAAACAAGTTTTAGAGAGATCAATTAGTGTTGTCTTCCAGCAATAACATCCTTTGTGTGTAATTGCATTGTTTTTTCACATTGTTGTTTGACCTGTTTTTCAATGTGTTTGCCTGTATCAGAGGACTGTGTTCTGGGTTTACCCTGCATTTTGCTGGCGTACCTATTTCTTGAAATTGGCATCAGGCCAGCAAAAATCCTGGAAAGGTTAATGGGATATAGGAAATGGATGCAAAGATAGTTCATTACAGATATTTATAAAATATTGAAGGCAATATTGTTTATATATTTTAGTTAAAGAAATAATGCAACATGTATTTCTAAATAATGATTATAAGTTACTTTAAATTTACAAAACAAAAATAAAAATTACAGTAATAAATTTAGTCCATCCATCTGTCACCTGTTTATGCATCTCCAGTAATTGGGTCCCACTGTGAACCTGCAAGGATAAGTGGGTATAGACCATGGATGGATGGATTATTATTATTATATACTTGGATGTTTTCATTGTATTAATTAATATTATAGATTAAATATTGCCATCCACAATTATAATTGTTGGCTTAAGTATATTATTTTAAGTAGTTTTTTTCTATCATTTTGATTCTTTGCTTGTGAAGTTTATGCTTAACTTGTGAAGTTTGTTGCTTGATGTTACATCATCCTTATGTCTCTGCAAGTTTTTAGTTTTTATTTCCCCCTTTGGACGTGTTGAGCGCAGTTCTTCATTCTTCCACTAGGATGCGACAATCATAAATATTAGGTTGAAAATACTCTGAAATCAAAATAGTGGCCAAATGTGAGCAGTGCAAATCCTTAATATTCTGATATTAAGGATTTTAAAAAAGTGGACAATGCTACAGTGGGCCTCATAAAGTCACACAGTGTTTACTGAATAATGTATCAAACAGGAATATATTAATCATTAAATAAGCATTTAAAACCCACAAAGGACCATGTCAAGTACAATTTTTAAATATTTATCAAATAATAACGCATAATATTTTAAACGTATTCAATAATGTTTAATATAAACAATAAACATTAATTGTATAGAGTAGACGCTCATAAATGTATTTAAATAATCGTATTCCAGTGGTTATAATTGACCTTGTTTTCATAATGGTATGGAAAAATGATGCATTTTTATTTTTTTACTTGACCTTTATTGATTCAGAGGCATATAAGCCTTATTCAGAAAAACTGTAAACACTTTTATTTCAAATTGATTTGATTACAGTTACATACTTTGTAAGTACAATTACAAAGCCGGATTTTCAAAACGGTAATAAACGAAACCCACAAATGGATAAACTCAGCTGATACAAAGGCTGGCGTTTTCAAGACTTTATTTCTGCTATGGTGATAGTCATGATGAGATTCCAATCACAACTAATGAAAACATTTCTATATATTGATGAAATATAGAAAAATGATCTTGATGTAAAGTATGTTTAATACCTGCTCAAAGGTTGTTGTTTTCAGAAACATTCAAGTTTCTTATATTTTACTCTATTTGTATGGCAAACTTTAAAAGAGTCTTTGCTGATAAAGGGGCATTGATGGGGCAATTTATTTACACAAAAATTCATCAATATGTAATAATGGAATCCATAAAAGAAATTAATAATAAACATCTAATGTATAATGCCTTTATTGAAAACATTTTGGTATCCAAAAGACACAGATGGAGCCCAACATTAAGGGAACCACGGTTGAAAACGGCAAGTGACCTAATGAATGGTACTTAGACTGCTACTACTAACATTTCTGATACTAATAAAAAATATATATTTTAACTACTTATTATTATTTTGTAGATGGCTGCCTTCAAAAACATTTTTGCATATTTTCTTTAGCAGATTTTAATTAAACCAATGATGATATTGATAACCGTGATGTATCTAAACATAGTAATCATGACACATTTTTTATATCGTCACGGTCAAAGTTCAGATAAAGGCAAATGCAGTTGACATTTTTAAAAAAAAACTAATACAATAAATATTTATTTTATAAAAACACGAAAAAATATTTGACACAAAGCATAAAACTAAAGAAAGATGCTGATAATGTTGCCGAACACAATATATGTGCGTGTTGTTTTAAATGAACGTCTTTTTGTGCTTACGATGCTGCGGTCTCTTGCTCGTTATTGGGAGTGAAGGCATTTACCGACACTCCCTAACAATTTGCTGAGAGTCATCAATTATGCAGGGCAGCGGCACGCACTGGGAAGGAAGATAGCAGCACCAATATGGCGACAGCCGCAGTTACTCCCGACTCTTTTCCACATCTGCAGTTCAGTGCCAGCTGCCAGGATATCTGTTAATGCGAGAAAAAGTAAGTGAACAATGTGTTGTCGTCTTTGTCCGGCATGTTTGGCCGCGGGATGGAGCTCAGCCGCACTTTTTGTCGATTGACTGCATCCCAGTGCCGCAGAGCGGGTCCCTCTCTCAGCATCTTTCCCCCTGTAGCGGCTGTGGAGGGGCTCCTTGCCAGTACATGAACAAATGTGCATGCGATTGCTTCAGCCAGTAGTGGGAAGTGTGTGTGTGTGTGTGTTTTTCCTTTCTTTTAAACGGGAAGATATGATGCCGCTCGTTTGGTAGCGAGGCTTTCGTATATTTTTTATGTTGGGGAGTTGGCCTGCAGCTGGATGGGATGACATTTCAGTGTCAGAATGAGAAACATGATGTGGAAGTGTAAACTTCTCTGAGTGGAAAACAGACGCCCGGTTGTCTACAGGAACAATGCGACGCTTGCACCTGAACTGCACCTGCATGTTTTTCTAACATTATTTTGTATCGGTAATAGTTTTATGCCCCCCCTCCCTTTACGCTTGCAGTCTCTCCGGAGACTGTATTGCGTGAGGGGGTAGAAGGTGCGTCTATAGTTTGGCAGTCCTCTGAAGGGACCGCGGCACCTTGTTTCTCCTTTTATTCAGGCTTCCCATTAAAAACGCAACATTCGCATTGTTTCATCCACTCTTAAACAACACATCTCACACTTCTGTATCACTGTCGACTCGGCCTGACAGGGCGCGGTTTACTTTCCCCTTTTGGTGATTAATGTTCTTTTAAAATAAACATGTCTTTGTGATATTGCGTTGCAGTAAGTTTATGTGTGCTGCCAGGTTACTGCAGGTTTGAGTTGTCAGCATCCAGACTGTAGATTCCACTGACCTACTAGTTAGAACCTATAGCAGCACACTGCAGCATTTCAGGCTTTGGCCCTATAGAACAACGACGCACCCCGGAATAAAACACTTTAGTGAGGACTGCAGGCTACAGAGAGCTCTCAGTCTGGGTAGGGATAGCACTGTGGTTGTGATATGACATTGTGAAAGAGAGCAGCCGGTCATCATTTGAAACTGAAGGAAGTTATCAAAGGAAAAGGAGAGAGTGAGTTTTGTTTTCTTTCTTCTCCATCTACTTTGTCTTTTAAAAGAAATCCACTGGATTTGTTATGACACCATGATGTTCTGCAAGTACATAGTGTAACCTAAAACTGATTCATCCCACTTGTCAGGAATATGGCATTATCCCATTTAGTATCTAAAAAAATATTAATTGTATAGCTTAATATGAAGGAAGTAGATATCCTTTCTGGTTTAGGTTGGGCCGGACTGAAGTGAAATCAAACTTTGCAGCAGTCCCTCCTCTTGCACTCTAACCCAAATCCAGCCTCAGGGCTTTTCTGATAATTCTACAAATATTAAATAACAAAACTAGTCAATGAAATTTGCACCCAGGCAGGAAGCAACACACACATCAAGGTTTTGAGACAAGTCATCCTCAGCATAAAATCTGCAATGACTCTCACTTTTGTTTCACATACAGACAGCACCAACACATTCTATATAAATATCATTTTACCTTGAATAGTATTATTTTACACTCTTTCCCCACTGGACCTAGTTAAATATATTGTTCAGGTTGTCTTGCTAAAGACGTGGGCACAGTTTGATTGACAACAACATGTATGTCTCTTATAAAACAGTCAAAATGCAGAAATTCAAAACTGCATTCCTTCACAGAGCAAGTAATCTCGTCTAATTTCAGAAGTAATCAGGTGACCTCTACTCAACACAAGGGGGCGCTCACTCCCCACTGCATATGAATACAAGCAATAGAAAACTTGTTAATCTGACAGAAAAACAAGTTGTTGTTTTATCTCCTACCTGTAGCCCCTGAATCAAATGCTGCCCTGGGCAACTGCCCATATCAAAGCTCTCACTGATGACAAATCTAGTTTTTAGTTTCAGAATGAAGCAAAAATGATAAAACCAATAATATGTGCAGGTGTGATAATAATATAAGAACATTGGGAGTTTAAAATAGGTCTCAACATACCCAAATTAAAGCTTAGGAAAAAAAAATAGACAAATTCTTCACCGAAAAACTTTAACAAGAGACATATTCTGTACAAAAATTTTAATAAAATAGAAAAAGATGTCAAAGCCAATATTTTAATGTGTATGCACACAACAAAAACAGAACTGTAATACGTCAGTTTCATTTTAAAATGATTCATATTTAAAAATAAGAGAGAGAAATGAACCGTACTGAAATCTTTAAACAAATGTAGAAAAATGAAAAATGCAATATATAATCCTCACAACCTGAACACAAATATTTTACAGTCCAGATATCAACTAAACCTTTTCTTTCCTCCATCTAAATATCTATAGCCAAGAATTTTGCAGTCATTTGAATATAAACATGGACAGTGAATAATTTGATCAATTAAACATAATTTATGTATTTATTTCTTTAAAAAATTACAAGATTCCCAAAAAGAATAAAAAGAGCTGCTGGATGACCAAACCTCAAACTAAATGTCACATATTTAAAATGCAGCTGTCAAACACAGCTAAATGTTTAACAATTACTATAATGAGACGGTAAAATAACTTCTGTTTAAGAATGGAAGGACAAACAATTCTATCACAGAACAGGCAGCATTAATACACCGCAGGAGAAGAAAATTGAAGTTCAAGAGGAACTCGTTTGACTCAGATGGACGTCCTGTTTGGATTTGACCACCTGGCTTGGATTTCTGTTATGTCCAGTGAGCTCAAACCCCATCAGATGATCGCCCAAGTGCACAGAGGAGAGTAAAGGGAGCTGTTTCCGGATGCGTGGCGCCCTGAGTCAGATGCCTCTACCGCCACAGAGGACACAGCCCTACTTTCCTTTCCACGCTGCTGAACAGGACAGTGAAACAGTTTTTCTTTTTGCTTGGAAAGCAGTAATAGGCTGCATGGGTTTTTAAAATGTTTGTCATCATTTCTTTAACTCTGCGCAGGGTGCAATTTGCTGAAATGATATTGGTTGGGAACAGCGTTTTTCTTTTTTTTCCATTCTTTTTCCTGGCGCTAAATGCTGTAAAAGTTGCATCAGCTGCCTATTGATTATTTAAAATTTGTGGGATGCCTGCAGTTTTTGCAGGTGTTTCTGTGCAGCCATAATCTTTAAAACTTAAAAAAAAAAACACAACATGCATTGCTGGTCAAGTTCTTGTGTCCTGTTTGGGATCGCCTGGAGGGATCTCGTCATGTAAACTTTCTGGAAAGATTCTTCTTGGAGGCTTCACCGGCTGGCTACCTTCACTGGACTTCTTCTCCCTTTTGTCTTTAATAAAACGGGATTGTCAGGTGCTTTCCATCTTGTGGAGTTCCTCTAACTGCTTTTTAAAATTTGTTTTCAACCCCACTTTGCTGTTGTTTTTTTTTTTTTTTTTTTTTACAAATTTAGTTTTTATAATCTGCTTAGTTAATTAAGCAACACAATAACTTAAACAGACGGGAGAGTGAAATTCACGTTTGATGGCGCCACAAGAGTTAAAATGCTACATGTTTTTTTTTCTTTTTTATTAAATTTCTTTTTCTTTAATACTTTACTGTATTAAAATGTTTACAGTGTTTTAGAGCAGTCCTGTTCCCTAATCTCAAATATTGCTATATAAATAAAAGCTGATATTCTGTTTCCATAGTTACAGTTTTGCTGCATTAGCAATAGGTCAGATTTCCATATATTAAACACTTACTGTAAGTTATTATTTATTCTTCTTCTGCGTCACTGTTTAGCAATTTATAAGTTATTGAGTATGGTGTGGTTTTTAGCTCTGTCATTTGATAGTATTAACACATCTGGATCAGGATCTTGATTAGGGTCATTCAAAAAGAAAAAAAGGTAATTTTATAGGTTGTTTGCCTGCTCACCCAGCCCATTCCCCTTTTCTACTACTTGAAACATCTTCCAAGAACAGGGATGGACTAAAGCTGCACAAAAACATTGTTTTTCTTATTGCATCATTAGAAATAATCAGCAAAATAGCAAAGTAGAGGCTGTAATAGATGCACAATTATGGGTTTACAAATTAAGCAGATGTGATAAAAGTTGATGTATTTTTTGTTTCAATTGATAATAATGTTTATTGACAAATTACTGTCAGAACTTTAAGTGTTCTGCATTAATCCTCTTGTGTGCATGAAGACATGATGTTTCTGACCCACTTTTAATGCTCAAAGCTAGAAATTGACCGGTAGGCATTTCTGGTTTTCTGGAGTTGTCAGCTAACTCTGATTGCAGTTTTGAATAAAAAATAAAATAAAGGAATTATAAAATTATTGCCAATCTATGCATCAAAGCATTTGCCTCTAATTTTATATATTTTTTATGTCAAATAAAATAACTTTTTCATCAAAAGTACATACTTAAAATTGTTGAGAGTTTTTAGTTTTGATGCATTTTATGAATGCACTAAAAAAAACAAACAATTTCCAGTATTTCTTCTGCTGATATCTAATCAGAGATGATCATGAAAACAATGGGCAGATTCTGATCTCTACTTCAAACTTTTAGTTTTAAAAAAATCTAGTTCTGCGTCTTTGTTATTTATTTATTTATTTTTTTGCTCTTCCTCCTTCTAATCACTCTGTCTCCCTCTTTCCAGAGCTGGTTGTTGGGGATGGAAAACAAATAAAAGGGAAATAGCTGCAGGATGAAAACATGGCTGCACCCCTACTTGCACCCCCAGGACCTGACAGCTTCAAGAAGTTCACCCCGGAGTCTCTCGCTAACATCGAGAAGCGCATTCAGGAAGAGAAAAACAAGAAGCCTCCCAAGCCCAGATCGGACAGTAGTCACCGCGACACATCTGACGACAATGAGCCGAAGCCCAACAGCGACCTGGAGGCAGGCAAGAGCCTGCCCTTCATCTATGGCGATATTCCTGACGGAATGGCGGCAACGCCCCTGGAGGACTTGGATCCATTCTATTTGAACCAGAAAGTAAGTTAATACACGCACTGTCATAATACCAGACTTATTTTCCTTTGTACTTATGTTATTCTCCAGAATCTTTCACTATCATGCTGCCAAATAATTATTAAATAAATGTTCTCTGCAACTTTATAGATAATATTTCAAAGTACTTCAGGAAGAATTGAGTATTTGAGACACAGTATGAATATCATGCTTCACTTGCTTTTTTTATTGTGCTTAAATGTTTCAGCTCATCAAACACATTTTAATCTGAGACCAATGTCATCTGAATAAATACCAAAAGCATTTTTCAAATAGCAATTTTATTTCTCTATAGAGAAAAAATATTCAAAACAGCCTGGTCTGTAAATCTAAAAGCAATCACTGGCTAACCCTAATCCAATTTTAAATCCAAACTTTTTAAATCAGATTTAGGTATGAACTTTAACTAGGCCTACATGTTTTTGTTTTGAGCCACAGCTGTGGCTTCAGTGTAGCTTTCCACCATCAGCATGTGAATGACTGATTATCGTGTAAAGTGTTTTGGAGTCCTCAGATTTGATAAACCTCTATGGAAATTCAGGCCAATTCCCATTTGCCATTAAATCTGGACTAGCTGTGGTGCATTGGATCATCGTCTCGCTGGACAGCTTGAATCTGCTTGATCTTAAGGCACCGATATCAAAGTCAAGTCCTCAAGGGTTGGTGTCCTGCAGCTTTTAGGTTTGCATAATTACAAACAATTTAATTAATCAGATGCAAGACTTTGTAGAAGTTGAGTGCATGATGAGATAATTCACACATTTGATTTAGGAGTGTTGGACTTGAGACACTGGACTAAAGACACCGCTGACTGAAGGTTATCAGGAATTTTTCTGATAATGGTCATAATTCATGGTAACATCAATAGCAGCAAATCAATCAGGCAGCTCTGATTTGGCTCAACATTACCAGACCATCACACTACCACCACCATGTTCCACTGTCTGTATGATGTTCTTTTGAAACACGGCTGCACATTATTAGGAAAACCTGTGATATGAAATAATGTAAATTTTTTGTAGCAAGCATGATTGTGATATATAAAGAAGTAAGCAAACATCATTAATGTCTTTCTGCTGTGGGTTTATAGTAAACACCTCTCTCAGATAATGAACATGTTGTCCAGCTGTAGGAACAAAAATATATTATTATTACAACAGTTGTTTTTTTTTTTGGCAGTGAAACAACAGAGTTGTGGTTTCTTAATATCTTTACCTTCTTAAACTTTTATAATGTACTAAAGAACAAGTGTTAACTTATATTGTACAGGTATGGAGAGCCTGAGTACAAGGCACTTAAATGGTTAAGTAATATTTATAGCCATTCAAGTCATTCGTTTTGATGAACATATTGCATACAGTGCAATGTAATAATTGTGCAGCCCGGTTTTACAATGGATGTAATGGGACATGCACTTCAATAAAGTCCCACTTTTGTCTTCTCAGAATGTTCTTGTGGATAATCAAAGTTTTTTTAAGTACATGTGAGACGGTCCTTTGTTTTTTTTTTTTGGTCAGCAGTGGTTTTCACCTTGAACTGTACCATGGATGTCCTTTTTGCTCAGTCTCTTTCCTACTGTTTTATAAGGGTTTTCCTTAACTTAACTTCAGGAACTGAGCTCTGCCTTGCTTTGGAACGTATTCTGGATTGTTTGTGACCTCCTGAATTAGTCGTTTATGCTCTCTTGGAGTAATTTTGTTTGGCCCGGTCACTCCTGGGAAGCGTTTACTGTTTTGGGAATAATGGCTCTTAATATGGTTTTAAAACCCTTATAGACTTATAGACTCCACAGCCTTTCTGAAGGATATTAATGGACTTGTTTCTCACCTGTTCCTTTATTTCCTCAGATTGTCCACTATTAAATTAACAGTTTACCATTTTTATGTGTTTGTTAAGATTAACTTTGTCTGACAAGGTGCTAAAAAAGCAAAATATAAAGATAGAATAAATATTTGAGGTAAAACATACTTTTAACTCCACCACACATTCTCTGTCGTCATAGGTAGCGGTGCTCATTCTCTGCATTTTGCTCACCAATATTATAAAATGCTTATTTACAAATATAGCTTTTCTTTATAGATAGGCAAGTTAAGACATTTGTCCTGCAACTGCAGGTTTCTTTTGCAAAGCAATTCTGGCCTTATGTTTTGTCCAGTTGAGTTGATTCACTTCAACTCAACTGGGAAATGTCTGGGAAAGACAATGAAACTGCAGAAGGGAAGGACAGGTTTACCTTTGACCTTCTATAAAATCAGTCCAAATGATTAACAATTTTTGTCAGGACAGGACAGTTTGAGATGGTAAGTGCTTTGTTGACTCGTCAAGAGAGGTAAAAGTGCTGAAATTAGTACATCCATGGGAAACCTTTGTTACAGCTACACTTCATTTCTAATCTGGCCTAATTTCTTTTCACGTTTGCATATATACATACAGCTGCGCTGTCATTTTCTGCAGATTTTGATTCTGGTGCTGCAGTATCAGCGCTATTTCTGAACATAGTGTGATTTTTCACAAGGGGCATAAACAAAAACAGAATAACAATCAGGTTTTGAATTAGCCTGATGTGGAAAAGTTGGCTCAAACCCCTTCGGCTCATTGCCAAATTTGTTATCTTTTATTTATCAGAAACGTGTCTGAGCTCTGTCCTTCCTGCAGCTCTGCACCAGTGGAAGCGAGTGAGAGAAGTTAGAGTAGAAGATGGAGGGCAGGACAGGAAGTGGAGAGAAAAGTGCAGGGGCATGCAGCTGTGTGGACTCTCCTGTCTCCTGTGTTTGGGCAGTGATAATGTATAAGACAATCTGTGGGCTCTATAGAAGTAAGATGGCCAGTCAGCACTCCCTCCCAAGGTAGATGGAACCATCAATGGCATGTGCCTCTTGTGATCTATTGATCCGTTGTCCCAGGTCGGTGGTTAGCACAGGAAGGGTTACATTATGGCCTTTAATATCCCTCCAAACTTTTCCTGATGCTCTGCACATTCTTCCTTAGCTTTCATTTCTCTGCTGTGCAGTTACTTTGCTGATCTAGGAACACCGTCTCTTTGTTGTGATGCTGTTTGTTTGCAGACTGATACGCATGGTGAGAAACTGGTGCATTAAAATAATCATTAAAACAACAGTGTTATGGAAAACACTGCTTCATATTGTCTCTGTGTTTCTGTACTAACAAAAATACTTGACTTCAGCCAACCATGAATGCATTTTTATAGATTTAATGTTCCTGTCGCAAATCCAAGACTTAGTCCCTCTTGTAGTTGTTTCAGGTAATTTTATTTATATGAAAAACACCATTAACAATGTGTCAAATTGCACAATTTCAATATGTGTAATGTCACAATCATAAACAACTGATTTGATGTAATATTTGTTACATTTTATCTTACCAGAGCCATGCATCCAAACCCTGAATAAGAATTTAACTCAATAAACATATTTTGTAACAAGGTCATTAACATGAAACTGGCAGCAGGTGTTAGTAGCAATCTAAGTAATCCACATAAATTCAGAAATAAAAAAACATCAGACCATAGTTTACATTGTGTGTAAAAAAGTTAAATGCCATAAGAAATATGTATTGAATTACTGGAAGTATTGTTTTTCAACAGCAGCCTCATAGAGTTATATTTTGGTCCATTGTTGTTAAGCAGAGAGTGTCTTCAGATCCTGAAGGTTCTGGGAGCATCATGCAGTCTGGTCGTCATTTCTTTCAGTATATTTTCAGTTACAGTCAAGTCCAGTGATTTACAAGGTCGTACTAGTAACATTCGTTTCTTCCCCTTACACAGTTTAGAGTTTTCTTGGTCACGTGCTTGTTGGATTTTTCTTGCTGGAATATCTTTATTTCATCTTCAGGTATTTATCAATATTCCCCTGGTATATTTCTTCATGCATTCCACCTGTATCAAACTCTGAAAAACACCTCCCAACTACAAAACAGCCGCTAGCTTAGGAGGTTATTTGCATGCAAATTCTCCAGACATGATAAAGGCAATAGCATTCAGATTTTCAGTTTCGGTCTTACGTATCAGACTGCACTCCAAGGAATCACTGATTCTCCAAATGGTCTGCACAAATCTGAAACAAGCTTCCTTCAACATAGTTTTTCTTAAGCAGAGGAGTCTTGCAGAATGAGTTTAGATGAAGCTAATTACCTTTGCACATTACTTATTGTTGTCAACTGTACCTGCTAACTCCAGATCTGTCTGAAGCTCTTGCTGAATGGTCCTTGGCTCTTAACTCTTCTTTTGACTACTTATGAGGATCATTTGGTTAATGCAGGTTTATGGTGAATATTAGAATATGGTCTCTGGAGCATTCAGAAGTTTAGAAACAGACCTGTAACCAGCCCAAACATGAGCGCTTTGCTTTTAGGCATCTTTTGAAAAATCTTGGTAATGGGAAACCTTTTTACAGAACACTAATAAAGGAGGTTCCTACTCATCTATGCCTTTGCAAATAATAATTTTTTCATGTGTTCAGTGCTTATTTGCTGTTTTCTTCCAATTTAATACACAAAATATAACTATTAAACATATTCAGTTTGATTTCTTTGTTATTTTGAAGTAACTGCCTACCAACATACGACATGTATTTCAGGTCAATTGGCCAGTTTTAATATATTTCTAATGGGAAGTATGTGGAAGGCTGTGTGGACTCTCACCCACACCTGGTTAAAATTTTGACTACCAGGATCCTAAAACTCATGGAGTGATGGGAATGTTTAGTTGTGTGCAAAGAGTGAGATGAAGGTTAATTGTAACTGAAATTGTCTTTGTTATTTATTCTTCAGTAATATTGTAATCAGACACTTTGCTAGTGTAATTTCATTAGAACTTACTATAATGAAGTATGTGATAGATTGCACAAATGATTGTCAAAAATAATTTCTCCTCCCCTTTTTTTTCACAGTTAAATTTCATTAACAATTTGACCAGCGTCCTTAAAATGTAAAAATGTTGCTCGTAAAGACAAAGAGCAGGACATTTAGGTCAAAGACCACTTCTGAACAGATTTTAATAATTTCTTTCTATTTATCATCTCATGTAAAGCACTGTTGACATTTAATTAATAAGTTTGTAACATTTATAAATCTTGAAATGCACTCACTCTAAGACGATGCAACAAGGGGAAAGTCTAAGCTGCTCTTCAAAATGGGAAAGAGGAGAAGACATGCCTTAAATGTCTCTGTCTTCACAAGTCCGGAAATAGCTTTAATACATTTCTGCAGTCCGATTGGTCATTAAAATATTTTAAGAGGACGACCAAGGTTGGACGGCATGATGGTAAGATCCAGGTTTAGCTTACCACCATGCACAAGGAGGAGGACTGAAAGGGAGTTAAAGAAAAATATCTCCAAAGCTCACTTTCAGAGAGCTGCAGCAAAGGGTGCCATATAAAGTCTCCATGACAACCATCTGTTTTAAGGCTTTTGTGCACAGCTTAACCAGTGCTGCTTATAGTTGCAGATGGGCCTGTTTCACAACAGCAATGGCTTTTCTGTGCATTCAGGGTCTTTATCGTACAGACGCCCACTGTATTTATATAATTTGAAGCAGCACTATGTCTAATCCACAGATATTTGACCTTTATTCCCTCTGTGAGGAAGTCTTTCTGAGTATGTAACAAGTTAGGGTCCACTACTCCCCCCTGTCTCTGCCCTCACCTTTCAAGGCTGTCTGTCTCCTCTACTTGACCGACGCTTATCCAATCGCTCCACATTGCTCTGTATGTCAATGAGTCTAAGTGTGTGTGTTAGTGTTGCTGCAGGAAACCCGATCACAGCACTCATGTATAAAAGAGAGGAAGAGGAGGCAGTGGTGAGGAAGAGAAATGCAGAGTTGCAGTTCTTGTTTTCCCCTGTGATGGGGAGAATACTGCCTGGGCTTTCCGAATGTCTGACGTGACGAGGCAATGTTAAAAGGAAGGAAGAGCAGGACGTGATGGATGGAGGGCATGTACACGTGTGTCCCTGTGTTCAGGCGGACGCTGCCTGTATGCGCAGCAATACTAAACCCCAGTCCCCTCTCTTCCCCCCAAAGCCTAGTTTTTCATTGCTGCTGTGGTGGTTGTATCAGCAGTGTGCAGCAGAGCAGTAATTCCTGCACGGGTTTGTGCTCGGCAGCAGCTGCTAGAGGGCGCGCAAGGTGAGCTCGCGGCAGCAGCAACTGAGACTCGCTGCACACAGCATTACATTATGTTCGTCCTGCTCTCTCTTGGAGTCCACCACCGTTCATTATTATGCTTTTTCCCCTCTCCTCTTCTTTCTGCCACCTTGTCTCTGGCGTTCTTTCTATCAGGGCGTAGTAAATTAGACCGAGGGCAGGGCTTTAGTGCTCCGTCTGAGTCCTCAGTCTCTGACACAGCATCCTCCTGTATTCGGCTGAGTGAAAAAGTGGATGGGGGCGGGGGGAGCAGGGTGGTTGAGTGCTGTCACTGCGATACAGGCTGGAGGAAAAAAGAAAGTTGGAGAAAGCCAAGATTATATTTTCTTGTTTTTTTCTATAATTATTTTAGTAGTTTTTTTTTGTTTGTTTGTTTTTTGCAAGTTTCGTGTTTATTTGCAGCTTATTAATTCATTAGTTTCCAGTCCTTCAGTTGTTATGCAACTGCTTTGGTTAGTTACGAAAATTTTACAAAACAATCTGCAGTGCTTCATATTATTGTAATTAGCAATGGTGGCTCTTGAATTAGTGCTAGCCTGGGAAATCTGTACCTATTTTTTAAAAATAAAGGTTTCACAATTGATTCTAAGTAATTTTTACTATTTTGTGACCAATGTATATCAATTAATCCAGGTTTGATCTGTATTTACATTCCAGTTTTTAGTATAAAATTATCGCGATATTGAAAAAGCATCAAACATACTATGTTTTGCTTTTACAAATAAAATATAGGTCTTGTGAATATCAACTATGTTTTCAAGAACCCTGAATAATGTGATTTGAGGTCTGACCATTTTTTTTGTATTTTGAGTTAGAGATGAACAAAAGCAGGCCAGATTTCTCTGGTGAAATAGACCTTTACTTTATCCCGTAACAAAACAAGGGGCACCCAGTCACAAATTATTACTTTTTCCTTTTGTAAGTGCTTGTGTAGCTTTTTGATGAAATGATGCCCTGTGTGGTTAGCCAGATGATAAAAACCACCATGGAGCAATAAGCATTAAAAGACGCATTGAAACACAAGTATAAAGACAGTCAACTATTTTAATTTGATCCTACAAGTAATGACGAAAAATTTTAATCTGTAACCTCATACATTTATATTACAAAAAGTGGTTCATATTGTATCCTGAAAGACTAATTCAGATCTTTGCTCATTAAAGCAGGTAGGCTGTTTAAATTAGACTTACTGATCTTACTGCTCATGAGGGACATAAGACACGGAAAACACAACTGTAATTTCTAACAACAATGAGAAGAACAACAATAATCATCATAAAAATTAAAAATGAACTTTCTTTAGTTAGAACTGTTAATAAACAGGAGCTACAAAATGCTTTACAAGATAAGATATAAAAACATATGAACATTGGAAAAGAGAAAGTAAGAAAAATTACCTTTTAAAGAACTTAAAAGGTAATTTAAATTATTTCTATCCCTATCAGATGCAAAATTTACCCTCATCAGGCCTCGGTATGAGTTTGATTTGTTATTTACAACAAATACTGTAGGTTAAAATGCAAATTGGAGGGAGTTTTCCTTTCATGTAATCTTGCTTGTGCCTCTTTTTAATTTAACCGAATTATTTTTTTTAAGGAGATGTGCTCACAAATATTTGACTAATAAATCACAGAGAAACATAAACCAAAGAAGAAGAACTCAGCTGTGTGTTCTGGTTTTTGACTCAGAATGCTAAAACTGCTCTTTGCTTTAAGAAGTAGTGCATTCCCTTTCCGTGACTTCCTCCCTGTTGTTTCCCAGCTTAAATCCTTGTTTTTGTCTGTCGTTCCCACCTCCCCTTCCTTACTTTCTCTGCTGCATACTTCTTCCTCCTCCTCCTCCTTCTCTCTACATCTGCCCATTTATCCCAGGTGTGGCTTTCTCTTCTCTGCAGCTCTTTGGTTTTCTGCTCTGCATCACTCACCCCCTGAATCTCTCTCTGTTCGGTTCTCTTTGCTGATGTCCTGTCTCTGCCAGCCCGATGCCCCTTCTGGTTCCTGCTTGTTCATGTTATTTTAATTGTTCTGCATATAATATGGCGAACTATAGACTGGGGCCTGGTCCAGTGGGTTTTGTGTCTATTTATTATTAAACGTTTATTCTGTGTTCAAGTTGCAAGTTGAAAAATTAGTGTCACTAACTACTAGTCACAATGCAAGTTGAAGGAAAGTTTTCCCAAATAGTCTGTTAACCCTCGTGCGATCTTAACGTTCTGTTTACTCCCCTTGTCCTACCGGTCAAAAATGACCCGCCTTAACAAAAGCCCCAAAATAAAGCAAATGAATTGAATTTTGAATCCAAAATCTATTTGGCATGATGAAACAATCTGATTGATTCAATTAATAATTTTTTTATCATGTATTTTTGTTATACAATGCGAAAAGACGATCAACAGTAATTTTTTTTTTAACCACTAACCAAATGTTTTAGCAGTTTTCCTTTATACAGTAAAGGTTTATTATTGTAATTATATAAATGTGAAGTTATTACTTC
Source organism: Girardinus metallicus (assembly GCA_903067095.1). Lineage (NCBI taxonomy): Eukaryota > Metazoa > Chordata > Actinopteri > Cyprinodontiformes > Poeciliidae > Girardinus > Girardinus metallicus. The sequence goes on from CAEGAE010073879.1 coordinate 87,720, forward strand.
TGAATTAATTATACTGAAAGGGAACAAAAAGTCGAAACTTTGGAACTTTTTTGTCAACGGTTCATCCCTTTATATTTTTTTAGGAATTGAATTATGAAAATACCTCTCGTAACACAACAAAACAAAATGTGGTTTGATTTTGTGAACAATTTAACATCAGCTCTTATGTTGTGTCTTGATTACTTGATATGTTCAACACAAGATGAAAAACATCTTCTGTTCAATAGAAGGTATTGAACATAAGAAGAACATCTTCACGAGACTGTGTTCATCTCATGAAGATGTTCTTATGCTTAACATCCTCAACGCAAGATGAACGTCTTCTGTCCAACATAAGGTGTTAAACTTATAAGATGTTCTTATGTTGAACATCTTCAACATAAGCCGAAAAACGTCCTATCCTTCTCACCCCACTTTGAACTTAAGATGAAGAACATCCCTATGAGATGAAGATGTTCTTCATCTTATAAAGATGCTTTTATGATGAACATCTTCAACATAAGACGAAGATCATCCTATCCTTCCTACCCCACATTGAACACAAAATGTTCAACACAAGATGTTCAAGGAAATCCTCATATGGTGAAGATGTTCTTCACCATATGAAGACTCTCCTACGTTGAACATCTTCAGCACAAGAATTTGATCAACATAAGATGTTCAACTTCTTATGCTCAACGTTCCATGTAGGACAATATGTGCAAACATACAACGTAGCACCTGTTGGGCAGTGAAAAGTCTATTCATGGAGTCAGCAAAACGTCTACTCATGGCTTCAGTAAGGAACCAACTAGTGGTTCTCAGGTTCAGCATACCTTCAGTATATCCTCTATACCTAATTTTTTTTTTTATTATGTCCGAGATTGTTTTTTGTTATGTTTGGGAACTCGTGTGATGTGAGGGGTTAGCTGCAGATTGAGAGGGCAGGTGCAGGTAAAATGCAAGTTCAATTCGTACATCAATCCAGTTTCTTTGATATGTGTGCGGGGGTGCATGTGTGTGTGTGTGTGGGATGTGGGGGTGTGCAGGTGTGTTTGTGGGATGGTGTGTGTGGGTGTGTGTGTCTGTTATAGAGAGTTTGTGTGTGGTCTTTGAACTCTTTTTCTGGTGTTTAAATGGTTTCATAATTCACGGGTCAGAATTGACCCATAAGACCCTCGTTGTGTACCGCCCACATGGAAATGTAAACAAAAACAAAGTATTACTTTTTTCTAATGACGGGGTCAATTTAGGAAAAGTCATTAAATTTCAAGTTGGAAAAAGATCGCTTAGGGTATTTTTTCTACAGCTAAATATGGTAGTGGGCCACTTTTGACCCGCAAGAAAACAAAAGGATTAAGAAATACTTTATACTTGCAAATTGTACTTTGACTATTTCTGATATCAAACTCCAGGCTACTTGCATCTTTACAAGTCAAAACTCTGACTTGTATGTTGTGTTTCCAACCAGAAACTAGTTTGAAAGGAATGTGGATCGACTGTAACTTAATGCAACATATAAGCTGCATTTAAAAGGCAAAATCTATCACTTGAAAAACATATTTTTGTTTTTGCCTGAAATAATAGTTCTGATTTTGGCAAATACAATCTGAAAAATTTATTTCTCTACCCTAAGTGATTATCTGATCTGAGCATTATTTCAGGAATCAATAGTATATTTATGCCGTGACACTCAGACCTTCTCAGGGATTAGATTACTGATCATTGCTGCTTGTATGGAAGCATCTAGACATCTAGATTATTCCAATCACTGCTCATTATGTCTACTTTCTCATGTGTGATTCCTTCATGTTTATTTGGATGCTATGTAAACCTGGCCGTTTTCTAAGATAGTAAATGGCCCATTGTGCTTTCCACAATTATCGATCCTTCTGTACAGATGTGTATCAAATTCTAAATTAATGCTATGAAGCACCCGTCAGTTAAAAAAATGTAAAATATTCCTCCCTATAATTTGGATACATTAATTCAGTTGGGGAACAACTTTACATTGTAATTACTATACAGGCAATCCTAAATATTCCTGTTAAATAAATGCATGTTTTTATTTGTACTTTTTTTTTTAAAATAAAAGATTCTCTGTGATTCTTACGTTTGTAATGTGCAACTTCCTGATCCTGTGGAATATAAATGTGACATGACACAGAGGCTAATTTCTTTTAAGCACTCATCAAAATGGGAATAAAGGGATGACATGTTATTCATAAAAGGCAGATATGTGCTGATCTTCACAAGTAAGGATTTGGTTGCAAGATCACATTAACCTGATTAAAATAATCCATATCTACAGGCAGAGCAACAATTAAGTGAATCAATTCACAGTTGGTTATGCTTTGCACATGTTAACGTCTAATGAGTAGCTGCTCATTACTCCCTCCTTCCTCATATCGTATTGACCTGGTCAGCAAAACACTTCCTTTGACCTCTGAGAGAAAAGACGACTTCAGGTCCCTTGGTTTCCTGTTCATGTGACATTGAATCCAGATGACGAAAACACACGATGAAACACAACCTCTCCGTTTCTTCCTTACTTCTCTATAGTGTTGGCCCTACACTTTCTGTGTTTGTGGTTACTTCTAGTATGATATTTTCCACCAGAAGGTCAGGAGCTTTGTTGTTGTTTTCTCACACTACAAGTACAAATTTCAGTGCTTTTTATTGGGAGCTTATGTGACAGACCAACACTAGTATCATGTTGTTGTACAGGGTTTGTAAGTTTTGCTGTTTCAGTTCTTTGCCCCTCTACTTAACACCAATACAAGTTAATATCAATAAAATTAAATAATTGAATGTAATTACTTTTTACTGAGTAGTGCTAGTTTTACTATCTAATGCAAGAGGTGAACTGTGGCAGGATGTTTATTTCTAGGGTTCCTTAGATGAATAGTAGTTTCTCTGATGTCATGAATTGATAGATATATTGCAGAAAACTCAGACAAAATGCCACAATGAAATTTCAGGTCCATATTGGCCATCCCTGTCTGTTGAGAAAAAGCCATTTGAAATCACATCTACGTTTGGGATAGGTCATGTGGGATCAAAACGCTACATTTCACAGAAAACTGATACCACACATGGGGATGCAAGGAAAGAGGGGCTAAATAAATGCACACCACCCTTCAGATATTTTATTTGTAAAACATTAAAAAACCATTTCAAGTCATGTTTTCAGCTTTCTTTTTATGGCATTTTATGGTTGAAGGTTGTGGTTTTAACATGACACAATGTGAAAAATGTCATTTATATTTCCAAGGCATAACTAAATGACCATAGTCATGTTGCCTTTAACCAGGTCACTGTTAATTGTCTCACAATTAAAATGCCCATCTTAACTTCAGTCATATAATCATTAGATTTCGAGATAACTGTCCTCCTCCTTTTTATCACAAATACATAATTTAACATCTGTACGTCACTGCAGTTATGTTCTGAGTTACTTTAAACAAAGAAGAACCTCCTCATCCAAATATCCATGGTTCAGGGATGTGTCCTCCTCTGAACTACGCATTTAAAAACACTGGCCAGTGAGAGCAGCTCTGAGCTGGGATGCCTGGAGATAACGTGCAACACCTCAGCAGTCTGTTTGTAAATGATGCTCATGTCCATAACGCTGACCTCGTGTGCCTTTTGTCTAAGACTTTGGCACAGGCCTCTGCAGACCCCACACATGAGTACACAGAAACAAACAGAGGCTGCTGCCTCACCCCTTGCCCAGCCGCACTCGGCCCAGTGCTGTTTATGGGCAGGGAGTGGTTACTGCGAGCGAGCGAGCTCCGAGTCAGCAGATCTTCCCTGATCGATGACAGCATTTGCTGTTCCCTTTCCAGTAAGAGCTTTAAACCCGACATGAAGAGAGCCATTCGGCCACAGAGATGTCAGGGAGCTCTGCATGTGGCTATCTGCTTGTCTTGGGCCTTTAGGAGAACTCACTGCTTCTGTCACAGTGAAGGTCCTGCTGGGACCGACGAGAGCTCTTTGACAGCCTCTCACAGAGGAAGTGATGTCAATAAGGCAAAGTGTTACTTCTTTGCTACCTCTACAGTGCTGTGAAAATGTATTTATAAGCAGATTTTCTCAGTTTATTCTTCTGTATAACAGTGAGTAAATATTAACTCTTTTCAAATGGTGATTTCATTTATCAAGAGGAAAAAGAAACTGTCTTATCTCACGTTCCCCAAAACACCTCAATGTTCTCATAGACTTTTAATAAAATGCCATATTAACTAAAAAGACAACAGTGTAAATACATTTGACAACATCAGATACTAATCTAGCATTTATTCGAAAAAAGATAATCGTTCTGACAGTACATAATGGCGGTGGTAGTGTGATGGTCTGCTTAGCTGCTTCAAGACCTGGACGACTCGCTGTAATTGATAAAATCACAAATCCTGGTCTCTTCCAGAAACCAGTTTGTGACCTTATGCTCAAGGGTGGAGGGGTCGTGCAGAAGGACCTCTCTGATAGGGTTAAAAAAAAGAGACTCTTCAGACAGACCAGTTAAAGCCTGGTCTTATTTCGAATGTATTTTCCTCACTATAAGTGGCTCTGGAGTCAATCAAAAAAATAAAAAACGTATACAGGTTGAAATTATTTATAAATTGTTAAATGTGGAAGACCTTGTACATGTTAATGATATGATATAGTGGTATGTTGTGTTCACTTATCTGCTTTTCAACAAACTTGACCTTGGCTCTGAAGTCTGCTGGCAGTTTCTGAAGTATGTTGGTGCCGTGGTCAGGAACAATAAATCAGGATGCAGCAGTGTGAACTTAAACTGGTCTTTCATGCTCCAAAGTCCTTCATTGTGGTTGAATAAAAACTATTTTTCAAAGAAGAGTGAGCCAAAATTTCTGCAAAGCAATGTAAAATGCAAGTTCCCAAAGGGTGACAAAACATTTCTTTGGTTTAAATTTTCACAAACAGCCATGATTATTTGGGTTGCTTTGTTTCCTTTAATTTTTGAAATCACAACCAGAAAACTGCTTTTGGAGTCATGTCAAAAAATAACAGAATACTGGGATAAAGCAAATCTAACTCTGAGGAAAAAAATAGGATATGTAGGACACTATTTGGGATGCTTTACACATGACATAATACAAAAAAAGATAAATGCTTGGTTAAAAAAAAAAAAAAGGCAAGTAAAAAAAGCCATCACAAGATTATGGGATAAAGAGGAACCTCCAACATTGGAGCAGTGGCTGTGCATTGAGAAATTAGATTTCCTTGATGGAAAAACTCTCATCTGAACTGAGGTCGCAGAAGGGTCAGTTTGTTGGAAAATGGGAAAAAGGAAGAGGTTATAGAAACAGGGAAGACACCACTTCCACAACTAGGCAATATTGATATTAAAAAGGAACAATTGCATAATAAAAAAAAGCTACATAAAAAATAAATAAGAAAACTGCTTTTGGTATTTCATCACCATGCAATTGTTTGACTTAAAATTAGTTTGATGATCATTTGAGTGGGACATATCAAATAATTTGATTTGATCATTTTCATATGATGTCTTGTCTTGTGTATAACATGACAGTAATATTACTAAGCTTAGCTCTATGACAAAAGTCTCCTAAGTCATGTATAATTTCCTCGTTTAAAGTGAAACATCAGAAAGTTTTTCAGGACATGTTTCAAATATTTGTCGCCACTGTTTGACTAACTTTCATCTCTTCTCTTTCTCCTTTCTCTCCACAGACATTTATAGTCCTAAACAAGGGGAAAACAATCTTCCGCTTCAGTGCCACACCCTCCTTGTACATCATAAGCCCTTTTAATCCACTTAGGCGAATAGCTATAAAGATTTTGATACATTCATATCCTTTCAAGTTACTTATGTCGTGTGCTTGGACCAAATAAAAAAATTATTGAAGGAGCAATATGATATGAGACTTTGAGACGTTTTTCATGAAATGTTTTGCTCAGCAGTGAGGAATTATCTTCAACTTGACCATCATTTAATGTTAAACTTCAGATTTTGTTGTCTGATTAATCAATTAAAGTTGTAATCTATCATTGAAACTGATCACTTTCCTCATCGATGCCTTTTATCACCATTTCACAAAATAATTTAAGTGGCTAACTAAAATGCAATTTTCAAAGCTTTATGAGTATGTACAGTTAGTAATAATAATTATGTTAGGTCATCATTTCAGGGCATGCTGTAATTTTTGCCTCAACAAATGTGCCTCGTTTAAGTATAAGCTGTTATTCAACATAATCTGTCTTGTTTGAGGTGCTGCAGAAAATCCATCAGATTACCTTGAAGAATCTACATCTAAAATGTTTGAGATCTGCTGGGTTGTAATTTCTGAGAAAATATGTTTTGCAAATATGTTTTAAAGTTTAAAGAACTAATGGAACTGTATAATTTCCATTAGACTCTGGATTTCTAACACTGACAAGATTTCATGTCATTTTCCATGAAAAACAGAAATATTTCTCAGCGATTCCTGCCTTTTGAACAGAAGTGCGCATTTACTGATCCACTCTTATGTAGATCTGTGTTCATTAGATAACTGAGCTTCTTAAAGCTCCAAAGGAAATTAGTTGGATTGATTCTCACATATTCAGCTGCATAGTGCTCAACAAATCCAATATATTAAAGGCTTATTTGTGTAAAATGACTACCTACAATGTATCCCTTAATTAGAAGATGGTACCTTTTATTGATGTGGCTCCTTTTCTTTCCATTTTTAATAATGGAACATCTATTCATATTTTGCTGTGACTTAAATTTGTTATTTCTGTTTGTTAATTCATATTTCCTTTCAGGAAGAACTTAAATTGTGTTGTATTTTCTTTAAAATGTACAATTTAACTATTTTCTTGCTTTTCTAAATCACATTGCCGACTTCTCCCTACCTTTTAAAAATATTAAACATATCTTGCTGTTTTATGTGTGCACTGTTCAAGGTTTTCCTTAACATTTGTGTTTCCACGTTATTCAGCATGATCATCATGTGTACCATTTTGACCAACTGTATATTCATGACATTTAGTGACCCGCCAGAGTGGTCCAAACAAGTAGAGTAAGTATACTTTTCCCCAAATGATTTGCATTTGAATCCTGTCGCTGCTCCTCACTCTCCGCTGGACTTTCTTTTATAGGTATACCTTCACGGGTATCTACACATTCGAGTCGCTCACAAAAATTGTTGCCCGAGGTTTTGCCATCGACGGTTTCACGTTTCTCAGAGATCCATGGAACTGGCTGGACTTCATGGTCATTTCAATGGCGTAAGTATATGTTTATGCAGTAGCTGTCTTATTTACATAAAAAGAGCTGTAGTTGTAAATTAAAATGATTTAAGAAAACATTACATGAAAACTCATTAGTTGCATAAACAAGCACATAAAAGCAACCTGTAAATTGTCTGTGATCCGCCTTAGTGATAAAATTGCAGCAGATCTACTAAAAGTAGCATTAAAAACATTTCTTGTGCTCTAATACTTGCATATTTAAAGTGTAGCTTCAAACATGAGCAGCAGCTGTGTATCCCAGGATCCTATTGTCTCTTTTGCAGCATTAGTGGATAATTGCTCTTCTAAAGTCACGCTATAATGCCAAAGGCATATCAAGATGACTTAGAGAGAAGGTGTATTATTAATACCTTAACTTAAAATACACAGTGTCTTGCAAAAGTATTAATACTGCTTAGGTGTTTTCATATTCTGTCAGTGCAGAACCTGTCTGCTGTGTTCCTTGGTCTACGATTAAGTGCTGCTTTAAGATTCAAGTCGTCTTGAATCTTAACATTAGTGGTTGAAAATTACAAAATGTGAAAAAGTTCAAAGGGTGATGAGCACTTCTGCCAGTCATTGTGGATCTTAAAACATACAATGGATAAAAATGTTTGGAACCTACATAGATTTAATCTGTTTTTTGACAAACATATTCAGACATAAATAAACACCAAATTAAGTTTTTAAATTATAATTTGTTTAAATGAACAACATTATCCAACCCACCCTGACACTGCATGGAAAAGTAATTGCCCTGTGAACCTGATATGAGGTTTTACCACCCTAGCAGGTTATTCTTTTTTTGAAATGCCTTGTTAGTGTGTGACTGGTCCAAAGAGTTTGATTTTTGTCTTGCCGGTTCAAGTCTTGGAGATCATCAAAATGTTTTTTGGAAAACGTGAGAATTTGTTCTTTTTTGAGATTTTGTAACCCACCTCATGTTGCCAAAAATGTTCTGTTTAAATGAGTTAAATCATGACGAGATGGGCAACATACTTCCAGTTGGTGCCAGATTTGGACACATTTGGAAAAAATTTGAAAAGTGTTTTTTTTATTTACTTTGATTATATCTGTCTTATATTAAAATTTGTTTGATGGGACATTTAAGTGTGACAATAAAAGCAAACACTTTATCATGGCACTGTGTATTTGCAGTATTTTTTGATTAATTCAATATTAATCTTTGAATATTGCATTGTTATTGCAGTTTAATATCAAAACAGAGAAATAACTAAAATAAACTGTCGATAAAAGAGAATTTAATCGACTTCAGTGATGAGAAATTGTCAAATTTTTCCACAAGTTAAGGAGCATACATCATAAATATTAATTTGCTCATGTTCTCATTATCTTGCAGTTGAAGCTTTTTAAAAATGTTTTCAGCCTGGTTAAATCCCCCCTTAACTTTTTAAGTTTAATCCTTAATTTTTTCTGTATTTCTGGGGATATTCTAGCTGTTGGTATAAACTTTTACAGAGGGGTTGTGTGGAGTAGTAGAGAGAGTCAGTAGTACAGTAAACAGGTACGATAGCAGCGATGTGAACATTAACACTGTTTTTAAGTTCTTGTATAGTCATACCTTGCTCTCTAAAAAAAACACATAATCTCTGTAGATCAGTCATTTTATCGGCCTGATGCTCTGCTCTGAGAAGCTATCATCAAATTTCCTTCCTGTTTTCCTAACATGAAATATGTTTTCCACTTCAAGGAAAACGCCCTGACTACTCATAAGTACTTTTCAAAATGCCACTTCACACAAACCAACCTATTACTGTAGTTCTGACTGATTGGATGACCTTATGAATTAAATCAGATTAGATTAAATTAAATTATTTTTTCCAGGGCATTTAGTCCCATCACGTTAGCTATGCTTACTAAAATATTTTGCAACTTTTTTTCCTCTTCCCCTAACCTGGATAACTCCTGAGTGACTGTATCTGATCCACCTTGCAGGTATATAACAGAGTTTGTAAACCTAGGCAATGTGTCAGCTCTGCGTACGTTCAGGGTTCTGAGGGCTTTGAAAACTATTTCAGTTATTCCAGGTAAGGCAGGTGTTTGTCTTGCGGGAGGGCGGTCCACGGGGCTTCGTGTTAGTCGTGGTTGTGTTTCACTCCCTCCTCCTCCTCTTCCACCTTCGTCCTCCTCTCACTGGGCGGACAGGTGTTCAGCCTCTGTCCCACCGTGGTGTCCCCTCCCGGTCTTCGGTGGTGGTGCTGGTGTCGTGTTCTTGCACAATCATTCGTGTGTGTTGTTATCGTGTGTGTTGTGTATCATATGGTTCTGTTCTGTGTGTCATCCTACCTTGTTGCAGATATATAACAGAGTTTGTGGACCTTGGGAATGTCTCGGCGCTGAGAACGTTCAGGGTTCTCCGAGCATTGAAAACTATTTCTGTCATTCCAGGTGAGACTCCCATTTAAACACTAAGGCTGATCCTAAAATTAGATGTTTTTCTTTGTACATCTCCCTTTTTGCAATCAAAAATGTGAAGCATTTTTGATTGGCTGAGCAGTCTGCAGGCGGTCTTGTGGGCTCACATGTTTCGTAGGATTACTCTGAGGACAAATGTACAGTCATAGTGAAAAGAGTGATGTCAGTCAATTACCCGGTTTGAATCTGATATGATCTGGTTTATATGAGGTTCAAAATTCCAAATTAAAATGTGTAAAACCACACAATACACAGATTTTTGCCCAAATAGAAGTTTTTGTGAGGAAATAAGCAAACTCCAAAAACTCTAAAAATATGAAAAATATGTAAACCCTCAGAAATGAGAAAGGAACTTATTTTCTTTTCCCCATGACTGTAAAAAACTTGCATCTCTCTTAAAATGTTTGGATTGCTCTGAAGCTGAAGTGATTCTAAAAATGAACAAAACTCTGGGATTATTTGCCAGAAAAGTTTTATTGTATTTTCTTAATGTTCAATAAGTAGTTTTTCTTAATAAGTAAATTTTTAGGTGAGAAATATGTGCGAGAGGAAAAATCTATCATCTGCTATTTGCACAGTTTACGATACCGCCTTTTGTTGTCATGTAAACAATTTAATCCTGTAAGACTGCCAAGCCTGTGCTGCATGAACCTCTGAAACTTGCTGTTCAAATTTAATTCGGGGGCTCATTGATTTATTTTTTAATTAAGTTTTCATTAAGTACACACTGAGTTATAGATTATTTTACAAATAATCACATATAAATGTGTCAAATAAACAGTATTATGCAAATCCTCCACATAGTTTAGATTTGTATCGTTTCCTTACAGTCATAGCTTTTGTCTCACCAGATGTTGGCAATAAGTCAATTACAGAGCCAGCCGTTAAGGCATTGGGAATAAAAAAGAAACAGACTTAGAGCAAAACCTCTGACTTATCATTGTAAACTGCTTGTGAAAATAGTGAAACAGCATCCGCCCATGAAGGAGTTAGTCCAGTTAAATCTGAATATTTCAGGATGATGTTCTCAATGCAGATTTCTTCTTTGTTTTTTGGCACATACCAGATCCTCTAAAACAATTAAATCTGACAAAAATAACCTTGGTAAATAATAATAAATAATATAATATAGTTTTGATATTATTTTTTTATAGAAGGGGAAAAATGGTGCAAAAATGTGTCATTAGACAGTGGCTATCCCCCTTTAATATTGTGCAAAGAGCACTCACAATAAGAAAAAAAGGTGGGATAAAAGTTAGTCTTTCATTTAAAATAATTAAATCATTTTTCTTAATACTATTTATACTGATGTGGCCATTTCCCTCAGCCTTGGCGTTTAAATAACCTGCATGCCTCCTCTCATTGACCCTGAACCCCAACTCTAGAGCTCCTAAAAGCTAAATCTTTATGCATGTCTTTTCGCCATCTTCTTCATTTCTTGCTTCCCTGCTTAAACCTGCATCTGTGCATTGTTTGCACTTTTTACTACGCATATACTGTGTTTAATATGATGTGCAGAATGCTTCCTGAAGTTGGTTTGGGATTTTTCCATTGAAGTAAAAATCGTTCCTCTTCTGTTTAAATCTTCCTTGAGTTGTCATATCGCTCGACTCTTTTTATTTCTCGAGATCTGTTTACATGTGTGCATATTTATCTGATGGAAAAATCCCATAAGACTTCAGTATTTGCTGTGATAGTTTTCAAATATCTTCTTGAAAGTATTCCAATACAATATTCTGTATATACCATAAAATCTTAAAACGGTTATGAAATAAAACATTTTTAAACTTCGAAAAGCATATTTTCTTTTGGGGAATTCTGCTCAATCTGCTCTGCTCAGACTTGACAATAATTGGACAGAAATTACTCCATACAGTAATTATTAGAGTCATGTTAAAACATTTGCTAATTTCTTTGCTGGCACAATAAGAAAAATCAGAAACATGACATTAAACACTCACCAAAACCAATAAAAAAAAAACATTGCACAATTTTTTATTGCATCCTTAATTTAGCTGTTGTTTAATGCTTTTTATGTTAGTTGTATGTAGAAAAAAGAGCATAATTCATTTTAACCGCTGGTGTTCCAGCTCCGGCAGACATTTCTGTTCAAGGAGCTTATTAATTACACCGTACTTATCTTTCATTACCTTTTTTACTGCAGTTTCTTATCTGAAGTGACACTTCAGTGATGAGTTTTAATCACTGTTGAGCAGGCTAGTGGCGACGCCGCAGAAGACTCAGTTTGATGAGGCTACACTGTCACTCAGAGGTGTATGAACATTCATCATCAGCATGAATGTCATAACACTTCTTAGCATTCAGTTAAGTTCTAAATTATTGTGAACTTTGACCCCTCTTTACAGCCAATTCTACAGAGTTTAGTTTGGTGTTCATTTAAACGTGTTGCTCTTCCCGGCTCAGACTCTACTTTTAAGCACCATCCACAAATTTTCAATAAGGTTGAGTTAGGCTCATTCCAAATGTTAGTCTATCTATTCATGACAGTTTTTATGTGTCTGGGATCATTTTACTGATCCCAGAAGAAGAATATAGTTGTTTCTTTCTCTTACTCTCCTCCTTCCTTCATGTTTGCGTGTGAATCTGTGAAATGGTGTAAATGTGTGAGGCGGCCCGTTTCCATGCTTGTGCATTTGTGCACATCTGCGTGCGTGTGTGTGTTGTTTGTTTTGTATGTGAACAGGCCTGAAGACCATCGTGGGCGCTCTGATCCAGTCTGTGAAGAAGCTGTCGGATGTGATGATCCTGACCGTCTTCTGTCTCAGCGTCTTTGCGCTGATCGGCTTGCAGCTGTTCATGGGGAACCTCCGCAACAAGTGCGTCTTCTGGCCAATCAACATGACCGAGCAATACCTGGAAAACGGCAGCCGAGGTTTTGACTGGAACAAATACATCTATAACGATTGTGAGTATGACCTCTGACACTTGGTTGAACTAGGGGCTCATGCAGTCTTCAAGTCTGGTGTGAAAAATATGTGTAAATGTCAGTAAAAAATCCATCCATTCAACTTTAGTTTTCTATTTATGTGTTTATTACAGGTTTCATATCAGCCTAACAACTGCAGAAAAATTAATTCATTGGAAACTTTGTCATTAATATTTCGAAATGTATGAAAAACTAAGAGAGAGCTCTCTAAAATTGAGTTTTACACATTTGGAGTTTTGAATAGAAAATAAATGAGACATTTCTGAGATTCCTAGTACTGAAATTCAAAATTTTTTCATCTTGCTTTTACGAAATGTAAACATAAACAGTGGCTAATATATTCTTTAGACAATGACCAATGAAAGTGACTGTCCTGCTTTGCTTTTCTGCAGCAAATTTCTACTTCCTGCCTGGTGCTCTGGATGCTCTGCTGTGTGGAAACAGTTCAGACTCAGGGTGAGTTGTGATTTAATGTGAGTTCATGATGGATATTTTCTGTCTCTGTTCATGGAGTTAGTTTAATAGTTTTTTATTGCCAAATTAATCTAAAACTTGAGTAAATTATATGTCACCTTTTGAACAGTTAATCATATATTGCAGTTTTATCTCTGTAAAATCGCACAAATATCTGGAGGAACATATTAATCACATTGAGATGACGCTAAGAATAATAGTTTCATTTGAACAGTTTCTTTTAGACATATTTGTGTGACTTTCTTTCAGACGATGTCCAGAGGGTTTTACGTGCATGAAAGCTGGAAGAAACCCGAACTATGGTTACACCAGTTTTGACAGCTTTGGGTGGGCTTTCCTCACCCTCTTTCGTCTCATGACTCAGGACTTCTGGGAAAATCTGTACATGCTGGTGAGGAGAACTTTTCCTGATTTGTCACAAATCTTTTCTATAAAATATTTGTTCTGTTTCACTGCTTAAACCTGACAATCTATTTCTTCCAGATGTCACCCAATAATTAAACAGATCAGGCAAAGTGAATGAATAATCAGCAAATCATCCAAGAACCTATGATAACTCTGGAGGAACTGCAGAGATCCATGACTCTGTTTTAACAACCTATTAAAGCTACTATTAATTGTGCACTTAATACATCTGAATCCAAATGAGAATCTGTAGCAAAACATAAAAACTGATGAGAACAGATGTTTTTCATCCAGCCTGATGAAGCTTGAGCTGTTTTTCTCACAGGTAGAAGAACAATTTTCAAATCTGGTAGGCAGTGGTTTAAACTACATTCCTCGAGGACCAGAGTCCTGCAACTTTTAGATGTGTCCCTTGTGCTATGGACTTGAATTAAATAGCTGAACGGCCTCACTAGCATGCAGTCGAGCTCTGTTAATGAGCTAATATTGGAGGCAGGTTTTAGAGATGGACCTAAAAACTGCAGGACACCAGATCTAGAGGACTGGAGCTTGAGACCGCTATGGTACAGCAAACCCCAAAAGTACTGAACCAAAAGTATTGGTTCAATACTTTTATGAAGTATTGAACCAATGGGACTCAATTCAAATGCACTTTTCAGTGTTTAATCTATAAAGAGTAAAATAAATAAGATGATGACTCCTTCTTGTTGCGCTTTTGCATTTTTGGACCGCTTTGTGTTGGTCTATAACATAAAGTCATGCATCGACCTCCATGTTGTTTTTTTGTTTTCTCAGACTCTGCGAGCTGCAGGGAAGACCTACATGGTATTCTTTGTGCTGGTCATCTTTGTGGGCTCCTTCTACCTGGTCAATCTGATCTTGGCTGTGGTGGCCATGGCTTATGAGGAGCAGAATCAGGCCACAATGGAGGAGGCTGAGCAAAAAGAGGCTGAATTCAAAGCTATGCTGGAACAGCTCAAAAAGCAACAGGAGGAAACTCAGGTAAGCTTTGTCTTTCCTCTGAGATGTAAACATCTGATTTGCACATTTTGTGCTCTTTACGAAGCAATTTATTTCTTTTTTTGCTCCGCTTCAGGCCGCAGCTATGGCCACATCGGCAGGGACCGTGTCAGAGGCTGCGTTAGAGGATGTAGAAGGGGGTCACTTGTCCCGCAGCTCCTCAGAGGTCTCCAAGCTGAGCTCAAAAAGCGCCAAAGAGCGACGCAATCGCAAGAAGAAATGGCGTCAGAAAGAGCAGGAGAAGGAAAAAGGAGACAGCGAGAAGGTAGTTAAGTCTGAGTCAGACGATGGCAGCAAGAAGAGCACCATCCGCTTCCCTGGAACTCGACTGGGCAGGAAGACATCCATCATGAACCAGGTACAGTCAGAAAAGAATGTGTCAGCTTCTGCAAAATGATGTTTGATGGCTTCCGGTCAGAAAACTGTACAGGCTTTTAGTGGTTGGAAGTGTACGGCTTCAGTTCGGTCCTGAATTATTGATCCATTCCAGTGACCTGTGAGGTCCTTTTTAACAGGGGATATGCAGCCATTTTGTGTTGGCTGATGTTTGGTCCTAACCAGGTGGGAAAGCTGATGTATTATCTAAATATTCAGTTTGATGTGATTTTTCATTCTCATACAACCTGGAAGTTTTTCAGTTCTGCTATCAGTCACTGTGTAGGCACAAACCGAACATTAAATTTTTATTGATGGTTTATAATATTGAAAAATATTTTCGGAGAAACTGAATTTTAGATTTTCATTCCCTATAAGTCCAGTAATAAATAACACAAATATATCAATTTGCATGCATGATGAAATATAATACACTAGTTTCACTTGTGCTAAAAAACTAAATATAAATTACAGATCTTCAAATCTTTTGAGGCGTGACAGTGTTTTGGTAATTTTACATAAGTATTTTACCAGCTGCATTTTCTTCTATCGCTAATTCTTGTATTTCATTGAGACTGTTCAGGTTTTTCTCTGCTAAGTAACTAAAAATGTGCTCAAAATGGAAATAATACAATTAGGAAAGCAGTTGTTTTTGGTTAATTGCATAACAAAACATATATAAGACAAAAACATGGAATAAATTCTTATTGTTTAAAATGTTATTTATGAAGTGACAGTATAAACTCTAGTAGTTCCTGGTTTTTGTCATTTATTTTTATTTACTTCTCATCTCTCTGTCTGCACTCTGTTTTCTAGGTCTTTATTTGCTAATTCTTTCCAGCTGTTTTCAGCAACCTCAACACCTCCATCTTTTAAATCTGTCTCTCCTCAGTCTCTGCTCAGCATCCCAGGCTCGCCCTTCATGTCACGCCACAACAGCCGCAGCAGCATCTTCAGCTTCAAGGGTCGCTCCAAGGACATGGGCTCGGAGAACGAGTTTGCGGACGACGAGCACAGCACTGTGGAGGAGAGCGAAGACCGCCGAGGCTCATTGTTTATACCTTACCGTCGCAACAGCTACAGTGGCTACAGCCAGGGCTCGTCCCGCATCCACCCACTGGCGCCACACTCTGGAGGGAAGAGGAACAGCACGGTGGACTGCAACGGCGTGGTGTCTCTCATCGGCCCCGGGCCTGGCAGACGGCTTCTGCCTGAGGTGAAAATAGATAAGGCAGCCACTGATGACAGTGTAAGGACGTCCATGGGACACCAATACAGTTTAGGCATGATGACGGCCCTGATCTCTGCAGCTCCTTCTTTCGAAGCCCAGACCCTTCCCCCCTTGTTGTTCTGTTTCCTGAACTCTAAGCTCTCCTTTCTCCTCCTGAATAATCAGATTCTGTTTACAAACATCACCCTGCAGAGCCACTTACTCTTTCTGATTGATTTAATGTTTTTTTTTAGTTTTTTAATGACTAACAAGCAGAAACATATCTACAAACTCCGTTTCTCACCAAACTAATGAATATATTAACAAAATTCACAAAAATGAACATTTCTTGCTGAGGAACTTTCCCTTCATGTCTTTATTTAGAAATCCCTTTCTTAAGCTTTTATCCTTCCTCTCATGGGCCCTCTTCTCTCCACATCTGTCTTTCTCTTTCATTCACCTCCTCCTCTCCTGTCTTCATCTATTCTCCGTTCCTAACCCTGGATGGTGCAACAAAAAAGCCTGAAACAGTTTTTCTGTAACTATATTTCTCCCCTTGCAGCACGCATGGTAGACCTTCTCTTCTCTCAGCCAGCCAACCTGCTCTTACCTGTTTACCTCTTTTGAATTTTAGCATGGTGTAGATGTTAATGATGTCTTGAGATCCCCTCTGTTGACATGACGTGCATGCCACTGCATGCATTTCAATATTACAAAGACATTAGGACGAGTTCAATGTAATCTGATGATCTGATGTGAAGATTTAGGCTGTATTTTCTTTATTTGGTCTGTTCAGTGGAACATGGGTATCATTTAGTGGCGGAGGTATTTGAAGCATTGCTTTTAGTTTTTGTGTACATCCCGTGCTTTTCTAAATGATCATTCATGTTTTCTCTGAGTACAGACTACAGATGTGGAGATCAAGAAGAAACACTCCGGCTCTCTCATGATTTCTGTGGATCAGCTCAACTCCTCCTTCAAAGGAAAGGACCGTGCCAACAGTCAGATGAGCGTGGTCACCAACACACTCATAGAAGGTACGCTAATTTCACAAAAACCTTATAATGCTTTTCCAGAAATGGTGAAAATGACCTGCTTTCAAATGTACATTTAATCAGGATGTTTAGATAGCTTGAACACATTTTGTTATGTTGCAAGTTTAAACTGGGCTGGGATATAAATCAGTAACATTAAATATCAAGATAGACACATAAATATACAGAGAAAATACATCCAATAAAATAGTCAGTAATTCCACTGAACCCCGCAGCATTCTGGGGGATGTAGGCAGAGGAAAGACTTTAGCCGCTCAACCTCTCACAGCCCCACAGCAGCTCTGATTGACAAATATTATTCATGCGCTTCGCAAATCTGATCGTAATGGCGACAGCCCCAACTTTTTAATCAGCTTTAGTTGCAGTATAATTGATTCAGTTGGGCTGGATGCAAATACACACCACCTTTCAGTAATTTTATTTGAAAAACATTGAAAACTATGCATTTTTTTCCTGTCAAAACTGATGGGAGGATGGATTTAGCTAAAAGAAAACATCAGGCGACAAAAGACATGCCATTGACACAGAGAGTCGCCTTTCAGCATCACACCAACCTCAAGCATAAAGCCTGAGAGACAATGTAGCTGCTAAGAAAAATATTTATGTATTAGAATGGCTCAGTTAAAGTCCAGCCCATTCAAATGTGAATGGGCTGGACAGGAGCTGAGCACACAAATACAAAGCACAATTTTTAAGTTATTCTTTTGTAAAATAAAAAATAATGTATCACTTTCCGCCCACTCTGCGACTGTGCACAACAATATCAAAGGTTTCCCCCAAAGTCCAATGAAATTTTCTTTTGTAACGGGACAAAAGTGAATAAGATCAGGGGTAGGATTACTTTTGCAAGGTAGTGCACATGGGTTGGGGATATATGATGTTTCATAATAGTCATGACCTAAATTTAACTTCAACAAATAATCACGATACCTGTTCTTCCTCATCCTGCAGAGTTAGAAGAGTCTCAAAGAAAGTGTCCTCCCTGCTGGTACAAGTTTGCAAACATCTTCCTCATCTGGGAATGCTGCCCCATCTGGCTAAAAATCAAGCACATCGTCTATTTGATTGTCATGGACCCATTTGTGGATCTGGCCATCACCATCTGCATTGTGCTCAACACTCTTTTCATGGCCATGGAGCATTACCCGATGACGCCACATTTTGAGGAGGTCCTGGCCGTCGGCAACCTGGTAAGAGACGACAACGTTTACCATCTT
Source organism: Girardinus metallicus (assembly GCA_903067095.1). Lineage (NCBI taxonomy): Eukaryota > Metazoa > Chordata > Actinopteri > Cyprinodontiformes > Poeciliidae > Girardinus > Girardinus metallicus. Next base: position 106,101 of record CAEGAE010073879.1, read on the forward strand.
CCATGCTCTTCTTCTCTCCTCCGCTGGAGCGACGCAGGAGTTTCACATATAGTTTGTCTGCTTAAGCAAAACAATGCATCATTTCATATGTGCACTTAAGAACTCAAACTAACCACAAAGGGTTATCAGATGGAAATCTCATTAAATATTTATTTCCATTTTAATGTTGCCATCTAGTCAGCTCTGCAGTCTCATCTCCACTTTTTAGTTCACTTTTCTTTTGTCCGGTACCCTCTTATAAAAAGTCTGTGCTTTGACAAATATGTGAAATGTCTCATATTTTTGGCACCCTTCCTTTCACTTGAAGACATACGTAGATGTGATACGACATGGTTTAGCAGTGAACATGCCAAACAAGAAGACATTTTGATTTGGCTGAGTCCAGCCCCGGCTTCCTAAAAAAACCACTGTAGCACAGCAGTATTCACTCTGCGTCAGCACTGAGACAGGAAATGAGGTCATAAGCATTGGTAGCTGTCCAAAGCGAAACAGGAATTTAATTCACCCTGCATTAGAAGCTGGATGGTGCAGTGTGAATCACTGGGTGTCTTCTGCAGCACTGACTGGACACATGATTAGCTGTCGGGTGGAGATTTTTGACCTTACCCTGGCATTTAAAATTTGCACAGAGTTAAGGTTTTAACAGTAATACATTTTAAGGTTATTGCAAGCAAGCTAGTTAGGGTTGTGCAAAGATAATTTACATGAAATCTTTTGAGGTTTATCATCACTACCACTTTTAGCAAAGTGTAAAGAAGTTTTTACATATGTCTTCTACGTGTAAAGACTTCTTTACATATGTTTTATAGCAACTGGCTGTAATTTAAAGTGTTAAAGCTTCAAGATTGCTCATATTTTAACACACTTAAATCTGTTTTAAACTGACTGCACATTTATTGATTGCCACTTTAAAGTTTTTTCTTGTGAGGTACATTGTTTTTAAAGGTATAAAGGTAATTACACCATCACAGTAATCACAGAATATCACCCGACCCAACCCAGATTTCATAGCTTTATTTATTAAAACTGTGATTCTTTTTAGAAGTCATAGTGAGAGAAGGCTCATCCCTTCGTGAAAGTTTGCATTAGCTTTCACAATAATCAAAGATAAATTGTTTAAACTCATTTTGATGGACTTTAAACACTTATATGCAAATGTATATATATGCAAATACATTTTAATCTGTTGTTTCACTGTTCTTTGTCTTGGCTACAAATATGAAGTGAAAAAAAAATAAAGTGTCTTTTATGAAATAGCAAGCCTTGTCACATGACCACATTTTGTACATATTGTGTGTAATATGATCAAGTCTGTTATCACATTAGGATAGAGTACGTTTCTTTTACCATCTTTTTATTCTAATACACAGAACTTACTTATCAATTAACATCTGTGAATAAGAGCGTAGTCTATAAACTTCCAGAAACTGTCAATAATTAGCAGTTAAATAAATCAGAAAATTAGTTTATCTACCATGACATCTGATGGTAGGTAAACTACCATCAGATAGTTGGTAGTTTGTCGAGCACTATGCATGCCAAGTGAAGTAAGATAATGCAAATCTCTCAACACTATGTAATGTGGATAGATCACTGCTTCAACATATGAGTAGCAACGAAGTGATGTGTTCTTCCTGAGTCTCACTGACATCTCTTTTTAAATTGGTCTCCCCCTGTAGGTTTTCACCGGCATCTTTGCTGGGGAGATGTTTGCCAAGCTCATAGCCATGGACCCCTACTACTACTTCCAGGAAGGCTGGAACTGCTTTGATGGCTTCATTGTGACACTGAGTTTAGTTGAACTGGGGCTGGCGGACGTGGAGGGACTCTCAGTTCTCAGGTCTTTCCGATTGGTAAGCGAAAACTCATGTCTCGTGTTAATGTTACAGAAATTTGAGATGTAATCATCGGATTTCTATTACGTGATGCTCAAGTTTTGGATTAAACTCTGACTTGATCTAGCTTAGCTAATATGTGTTAAATGAGTTAAAAATAAAACCAATTAATCCTGTTTTCCATTTATAGTTAAGAGTGTTCAAACTGGCCAAGTCGTGGCCCACACTAAACATGCTGATTAAGATCATTGGAAACTCGGTGGGAGCTCTGGGTAATTTGACCTTGGTGTTGGCCATCATCGTCTTCATCTTTGCCGTGGTGGGAATGCAGCTGTTTGGAAAAAGCTACAAGGACTGTGTGTGTAAGATCGCGTTGGACTGCGAACTCCCACGCTGGCACATGAACGACTTCTTTCACTCCTTCCTGATCGTGTTCAGAGTGCTGTGTGGAGAGTGGATTGAAACAATGTGGGACTGCATGGAGGTGGCAGGACAAGCCATGTGCATTATCGTCTTCATGATGGTTATGGTTATTGGAAATCTGGTGGTAAGGAAAAAAAAATAATCGCATGACCATAGTAGCTTATGTACACTAAGCTCTAAGGTTTCAGAGTGTGTTTTGTGTTTCCCTGTAAGGTGCTGAACCTGTTTCTGGCTCTGCTGCTGAGCTCATTCAGTGCAGACAACCTCGCTGCCACTGATGACGATGGAGAACCCAACAACCTCCAACTCGCTGTTGCCCGCATCAAGAAAGGAATCGCCTGGTTTAAAGCCAACATGCGAATCTTGGTAGCCACGGTTCTCAAAAAGGTACGTGACGTTTAGGCATCAACATATGCCAAGGTTTTAAAAAGTTATGGTTTTAAAGCTGCCAAGATTTCCATAAGGGCTGCCAATGAGAAAGTGTCAGTAAAAATTAAATAAAAGACATTTTAAGAATATTGATTAATAAAAGAAAATTGATAAGCCTAAGTAACAGAACCAGAGTGTCTCTGGGTAATCTTTGATTGTGTCCTGATATTCTGACTTTAGGGAGATTTAAAAAAGACTAAAATCAGCAAGAGAAACTTCAATTGTTCTTCTAAACGTATGCAGTGAGGTCATTTAACAACTTTTAAAGTTTTTTTGGACAACTAATAGCAAGGTTTTTTACAAAAGAGTTGGAAACACTGGTCGGTTTAGAAGAGAACTGCAGTCTTGTTACCTGAACAGACATGGTACACCTCCGGTATTTGCAGGGTTTAGGGACGACAGTCATCCACAAAACACTGAAATCTGCAAATACTCGAGACTCCTCATAAAAACGCTTTTTACTTCAAACATCAAATATACCTTAATGTACATTCATACAACCCAGAGGAAACCTTATTGCAACACCACAGAAGCTAGAAGAAGTGCCCATTTCCATGCTTGGGATTTCAGCCAATCATTGGCAAGAAAATATAATGGGGCTTCTGGATTGGCTGCATGTTAATTAGCATTGCACCTAGGCATTTCACCTGCACAAACTGCATTTTCTTTTGAATATTTTAAATAGGCTCTATGAAAAGATGAACTATTTAAAATCTTAACGTCATCGTCTACCTCCATGTTTTCTAACAGTATTTTTGTTTATCTCGTTTTACATTCCTGATAAGCAGCCTATAGAGGATGAGCAGAAGCCTTTGGATTATGAGGAAAAGCTGAACTGCATAGCAAACCACCCTGTTGAAATCAACCGTGAACTCGACTACCCCAAAAATGGCAACGGCACCACCAGTGGCATCGGGAGTAGTGTGGGAAAGTACATGATTGATGACGACTACATGTCTTTCATCCACAACCCCAATCTCACCGTGTGCGTTCCCATCGCTGTTGGAGAGTCAGACTTTGAAAACCTCAACACGGAGGACTTCAGCAGCGAATCAGATGTGGAAAACAGCAAAGACGTGAGTAGAAATGGCTTGCTGAGGAGAATTCAGTAGATTTTTCAGGTAGATGAAACTATCTGAAGCTTTGAGTTCAGTCCCATAGTTTCAAACTGAAAAATTTGAAATAAAAAAATAACAAGGTTCTCATTTTGAGTTTCTGTAAAGTTTAGACCCGGCAATAATGATTCTGCCTGATTTTTGTCTCAGAACAATTATATTACAGATATAAAAACAGCTCATGTAATAGCTGTGAGCGATCATTAACTCCTCTTTTTAAGAGCAGAGGAAGCCACTGTAAGGTAACTTTATTATTATTTTTATAAAACACATTTAAAACCGTCATTTAAAGCTGTCTTCAGTATCTTCTTTTAGTGATTAACACTGTTAGTCCAGCTAGCATTACATAATCATCACTGTATATATATTTTTGACATTATTGATTGTTTGCTTAAGTTTGATATTTCCAAGAGGTTGCCAACATTTACAAATCCAGCAATTTTATTATTCAGCAGAGGCTGAAAGCTCAAAATGAAACAAAGGAACTTCATTGGATCCCCTTTATCCTTACTGTCATCTGCTGAAAGTCTTGCTCTGTTTGGCAATCTGAATGATTTGCAGACATGTTTCTACGTGTAGAAATTATAATTTGCATTTTAAGTAGTTCAATCCTTCTGCGTCCTCTGACCATATTTTCAACACCTTGTTGGTCTTATAAATAGCTTCTTTTCTCAGGAACAACTTCCACATGTATGGTGCATAAATTATTGGAGAAAAATTGGATTTTTGAGTTTCCAATCAGTATGTCACTGGTCAAGCCTAATCAAGCTGATCATTGATCAGCTGATTTCTCTGTGCATTGCTGAGAAAATATTACATTTGTTAAAATCTTATCCAAGGTCTGCGGAGTTGATATTGACTTCCAGATGAAAGCACAAAGTTGGCATGACATTTCAGAGCATTCATTTAGACAGGAATGCTGTTACACTCAACAGAAATGCTGAGTATGCAAACAAAAAAAGCCTGAGACAGACAGGGAGCAAGCCTGATGAGGCAATAGAAACATTGTCATCTGTATGTTATGATGTACAAACAGCAAAAGCCAGACCAAAAACCTGTAGGCATTTATAATATGCAGGTCACCTTCATTTGGTTCATAGTGGGACAAGTTGAGATTATACAGCTGCATCACGATTACACCTGCACCTGGTTCTTATACCATCAGTCACCTCAACTCATCCTCCCTGCACAGCAGAACACAGAACACCCTGCAGAGGAGACGGAGCTGCTAGCAGAGTAAAAACTGCTAACAACTAACAGAACTATATATGAACTTTATATTTGAAAGTCTCATTGTTGATATTCTTTCGATTTTATTTGGTTAACTAATATAGTTTAGTCCATTAATGAATCATTCATGGCTAACAGATCTAGATTTTTTATAAATTTAGAAATGAGCACCAGTAGTAATACAATCATGATTTATGTTTACATTTATACATGGATTATGATTTTTTTAACTTTGTTATAAAACTGTTAGCAGTACAGTTGCATATTTAGAAAAGTGGGAAGTACGTAAAATTATTGTTCCCTTGCTGTTTGCAAATAATATAGCTTTTGTATTGAATCAATTAGCTGAGCTTGTATTTTAAAGAATGGGTTGATATTTTTTGTCATAGTTGGATGACACCAGTTCATCTGAGGGCAGCACAATAGACATCAAGCCTGATGTAGAGGAGGTGGCGGTGGTTGAAGTCGTGGAAGAGTATCTTGATCCTGATGCCTGCTGGACTGATGGTACGTGATGCTCAGCATCTATCAGACTTTGTGGTTCAGATGTGAAACAAAACCCTAAAGAAAATGTATGTTTTAGTGCATTTACTTTAGTAGCAGAATCTCACATTAACTTTATCTTTGCACCCTGGTGGTTGCGTTAAATGGAGTAAGGGAGGTAAAAAGAAAAAAATCTGCAATATTCTCATATAGAAAACTGAAGTGTGACAGCGGAGTATTACAAAGTCTTCATAACAACCATTAAACACTATGATATGGAAACCAGTTATATGGTAGGTATTCCAAGACAAAACGTTTTTCTGTTCTGCAAATCTGAATGTAAACTACTAGTACTTTAACTGGAACTGTGTGCCTTAATCAAATTAAACTAAGACTGAGCTTTGCACCATCAAACACATCAGGTGGATTTGTGGTGAAGCGCCTCTTTCTCACTGCTAAGAGAGGTTGAGGATTTGTGATGCTATGGGGATGTTTCTCTTTCAAAGGAACCTTGTTAGAGTCCATGGCATCATGAGCTGTGTTAAATTAGTGGAGCAGAGAAGCTGAATGCTGCTCCTCCATGTTTGGTTCTGGTTCTGGGGTAGCAGAGCAGATCAGAACCAGACAACCTGAAGGTCTGGAAGGTTGATACAATAGCAGCAGATCTTTAATGTGTTGTGGTGCTAAGCTGTTCAGTGTTTTACACTGAACAGCTTAGTTTATTCTCTGAACTACACGGATCCAGTGTAGAGACTTTAGAGCTGGGTTTATGTGCTCTAACTTCCTGGATCCAGAGCGTTCTGGATCGCAGTAATCAATGAGACTTTAGATAAACGCATGAATGAGTTTCTCTGGATCTTGCATTACTTCTTTAAACCTGGAAATGTGCTCCAGGTGATAGAAGGCCGAGTTTGTAACTATCTTTATGTATCTCAGAAGATTCAGGTCTGACTTCATCACTACACCCAGATTCCGGACCTGATCACTCATTCTAGCTGTGTTAACCAAAGCTGTGCATAATAGGGCATTTGAAATAATAATAAATCTTACATACAAATACGTACATTAAAAATTTATGCTTCTGTTTGTATTTTTCAGTAATTTATCAACCACAAAATAAAGCAAATGTTATAAATGCTGTATATGTAATATTTTACATATATGTGTATATATATAAATATATAGTTATTTATTTATTTATTTTATTTTAGTACTTCATAGTCCTTTGTGGCAGCATTTTATGCATGTATTTTATCTGTCAAACTTACCCATTAACATTACTGGGCAGGGCAAATGAGCAAGCCTGATGAGACACTACTATGTGACATTTTAATTTATTTGATGATGAACATAATATATGACATATTCAAGAACTGAAAGAATCATGAACTATTCAATGGATAACATTGTCTTATTCCATTTTTTGAGTGCAATATGTATTTTAGTGACAATGTAAACTTTGTTTTGCAGTATGTTGCCATGTTGCGACTCTTCAGAATGTGTCAGCAGTCATGTTTTCATTAATCATGCAGAGTGTGTGGCCAAATACAAGTGCTGCGATGTTCCCATCACTCACGGATGGGGAAAGCACTGGTGGTTCCTGAGGAAGACCTGCTACCTGATAGTGGAACACAACTGGTTTGAGACCCTCATCATCTTCATGATCCTCCTCAGCAGTGGAGCTCTGGTAAAAGCACAAACACACCCACAAAGATCCTTTTCATCTCCTAAAACTACTCAAAATGTACATTTAATATTATGGATTGGTATGAAGTGAATCAAACATAGTTAGTTGCTGGTTTCTATTAAACTTTAATACACAAGATTTAGGGTGTAAGAAAGAGCTGGGGAAATAATTGCAATAGTAAGTGCATAAATACACATTCATTTATGTATGGTGAATATCATTGGCCTCTAAAGATGCAAGGGAGCATCAAGGTAGCTTACTTGTTTGCTGCAGCTCCTCTTGATATTATAGTCCTTAATGGATGGCAAAGTGCAGTAATGCATCAACCTTTCAACCAAGAAGTTTCACCTTAGGTTTACAGCTTTCTGAAGTTAAAAAAGGCCTATGGCATACATATCATGCAGAGACATCTTTTATTTATCTCCTTTCTCTTTATTATTTTTATGTTGTGTAAAGCTTCTGTTTTTATTGAAAACAGAGATTTGTCTCCATTATGAGGTTCTAGTTAAAACCATCAGTAGATTTGATTTACCTAGTTTGATGACTGGAGGACAGGAAGCTGCATCTTCCTCCGTATTTATTTAATAGTTTTTGTTATGTCATTGTGCACCCTAAATGTCAGCTCAAACTGTTTTTTGCTTCATGCTTTCTTTGGTCAAAAAGATTAAAAAAGCTCCCTCAACACTCAAGTTCAATACAAATACAAATGTCAGAAAATGATTTTCACAATTAATCTTCTGTGCACTGTATTTCTGCTACATTTCAGGCCTTTGAGGATGTGTACATTGAACAGAGGAAGACAGTGCGCATCATTCTAGATTATGCTGATCGAGTTTTCACCTACATCTTCATCCTGGAGATGTTGCTGAAATGGGTGGCCTATGGCTTTGTCAAGTACTTCACTAATGCCTGGTGCTGGCTGGACTTCTTCATTGTGGATGTAAGTACACTTATATTATGTCTGGTTATGTTAAGCCATTTTTTTTTAAATCTCCACCATGAGAAGATTTAAGAAGAGGAAGGTTCCAGAAAATGCATACAAGGGTAGATTTGAGATTAAAACAATATTGCACATTATAAATTCAGCTACCAGAACTTATTGGCAATAAATATTTTGAAACACATCTAAGGTTATTAAATGATTTTAGTAATAACTTTGGTTTTGAATGTCTTGTTTTTCATTGTTGCTCACAATTTTTTTCCCAGCAGTTTTAAATTTTTTTAGTAATCAACATTAAAATGTCTGATGCAGCTGAATAAAGCAACATGTTTTAAGTCTAAAGAAACTTGTTCTACATTGAACAAAAGTAGCCCAAGAATTACACCTTGTGGTACCCCGCATCATCTTTGTTTGTTCCACAAAATATTTCTTCCTGACTAAGTAAGATGTAAGTAAATTTAGCTCAGAACAAGATAAACCCACTCTGATCAGCTTCTTAAAATTCAGATTTAGAGATACCAGCACAAATGTTTCACAACCATCGCTGTATGTTATGTGATCCTTCTCCGTTCAGTCACAGTTGTGTGGGTGAAAATCTACCAGGAAACAAATTGAAGAAATGGTTTTTCAATTTTCCTAAATGCAGCAAATTTGTAGCAATACTGCATTTCAGTGATCTTGAACATAATGCTAGATTAGACTTGAAACTATAACTAATATTGAGGTATCCAGTTTAGGATTTTTTTATTTAAAGAAAGAGGTTTCATCCCCAGTTGTAAGTTCTTATGTTTTGTTATTTCTAACCTTTCTGATGAACTTTTTTATTTTAGTCAAGGTCCAAATTTGTTCTCGGTTTTCTGAACTAAAACCTACAGATCTTAACTGTAAAACTCTTTTTACCTTGATGGCTGTCAGGTTGTTATGTTGTTTTATATATTTGGATTTGTGATAGTGTTGGATGTCAGGTTTAAGGTGAGGCACAGAGAAAAGAGAGGACGGGCAGAGAAAGAGAAAGAAAGAGAGAGAGAATGACACTCCAGACCATTTTTTAATTCACTGAAGCAGTTTGTAGAGATGGATATTGTTTTTAACCTTTATTTACTTTTATACTGTGCTTGTTTACAAAACACCCAAACCCAAATCTGTCAGTGCAAAAATGAAGAAAACTTATGACTTGAGCTAATATGAGACTTTTTTGTCTACTGACATTGCTGAAGGACTCCCTTATAGTTCATAGCAAAGTGAAATGTAGGTAAACATAGAAGATTAATTAACATAATAAATGAGTTCAGCATATTAATTTTATAGACACGAATATTAAATGACTGCTGCTGCACAGAAATATGAAATTGTTGGTTATTCTCAAATATATTGTAGAAGATGTTATTGTTCTTCATAATCTTAGCTGAGAGGGCCCAAATGTGGAGCCTTGGGGAACCCCTAACGCAATCTCTGTTTTCTCAGATTTAAGTATGTTTATTTTATTGTCCTAGTAACTTCTCACAGTCAAAAAAGTACACCATCTTTCAGTTCTAGGGTTTTATTGTTGGAAATCTGGTCTTCACCCGATTTCACAGTTGCTGAAATCTTACATCAGTTGCACAAAACCACACACCACATATTTATTCATGTCATCAATTATGAAACAAAAGTGAAACTGAACTAGAAAAGTCCCTGGGAAACTAAGCAAACCCTGAAAAACCCTAGATTAGTTCAAAAAGAAGGTGTGCTTAATTTTACTTTGACTGGATTGCAGATGATGTAGCTAACCTAGAAATGTGCACAACTTTGACCTGCTGCCAAGTATCTGTTAGTAATTGTAGTTCACTGTTTGCAGTTCAGTTGATTTTTGTTCTGTGTCTTTTTTCTGTTTTTAATGCCAATGTCTGAATGCCAATTTGGGTTATGTCTGTGTGTTTTGTCCCACATTAGTAAATCTAACTCAAGAAGAAGAAATTATCAATACAACCTGTGTGTCCTTCCCTGCCTAAAGATGGAAATGTTCCCTACTCATTTTTCATACTTCTTTGTATTTCTGTTCAAGGGTAAATCCAAAGTTACACTCTAGTATGAGTCGGCTTTTAATATCTGAAAAACTTGAGCAACTTCAGATGTTGCAAAAGGCTATTTTTGTTGTACACCTGTCATTTTGCCACATATCTCCACAAAAGTAAACACAATATTTGTTATTGGAACACCAGATCTTACTATGCGTATCATATTTCCTCATTTAAAATCTAATCAATTTCAAAATATATTGAATTTTACATTAAAAAAATATAAGCAATGATAAAACAAGCTGAACAAATTAGATTTGTGTGTGAATCTATTTAGAATGGGGCTCTGAATATCTGAATATCCTTCATAGTCACATTATGCATATGTTTTTGTGTTATTAGATTTTTTTTTTCCTCTTTGTTGCTTTAATTTTTAAAATTAATTGACAAATAAAATTTTCTACTGTTTCACATATTTTTGACAATAGAAAAAAAGTAAAAATTTTAAAGATTTTAAAGATTGAAAAGATACAAACAAAACATAAATTGTTTTCTTTGTGTATGGTTTGTTTTGTTTAATTAATAAAGTGATTTATTATTACTCTGCCATCAATTGTGCCCCAAAGGAAAATGCCTTTTTGGGTTGAGCAGCAGACTGATGCTATGCTATTTGTGCCCATGAATTTGCTAAATCCTCTTTGCCAAAACCAAACTCCTTTTGGTGAAGGCAGTGTGAAGGAGTGGCATCTTGTGCGATTCTTGCCAGAGTGGCCAAACCACCCAGATTGGCTGTTTGTGACAAATCCAGATTAAAGAATGTAATCTGATCCCACAGGAGGGGATGGGATTCCAACCTGACAAACATAACAGGGACTGGGTGACAGGTTGTTGTGGCTGTATGGTTCTCCCTCACACTACAGAAGTCTTGTTTGTTAAATGAATGAACTGTTAAAATGACCAATATGTCTTCAAACTGCAATCATCTGAAAAACCAACAACAAGTGTGTGTCAGTACCAGAATAAGGTGTCTGGAATTGGCAAAAAGGATTGGGTAAATTTTTTCATGGGCACCGCCCACACACACAACTCTAACAAACAAGTAATATCTTTATTGTTGTGAGGGATTGCTACAACAAAGAAATAATCAGCCAAGCACAAGTTTCTTTACTTCCTGTGTTGAATATATAATATTATAGGAAACTACAGTAGTACTTGCAATAAATAGCATATTCTTCATCACAAATGACTAAAATGGGGTGAAATATACATATCCAAAAAGAGTACTCAGAAGAGAGAGACAGAGAGAATGGGTTGTCTATATATAAAATTTAGTTAAGTTTATTTTGTAGTAATTAGGAGTTTGATCTATTTTGCTTTTGATAGACAGATGTGGTTTTTCATGTTCACAAAAAAGACAATTTATTTCTTGACCAAAGAAACTGAAAGTAAAATTGTGAGTTCTCAAATGGGAGATCCGTTTATGAACGGATCATTTTAATGTGTTTATGCACAACACTGGCTGTACCTATGTCTGCTATAAGTCCAGGCTGAAATTTGAGTCTAGTAGGCAAACACATTGATTCAACAGTAAAACCCTTAAGAGGGGTAAAACAAGAGAATGACCAGCCATTGTGGCTGCTACACTTTATGAAGGTGACTGTAACTATACAAAACTGATGCATTACTAGTTACATCACGTCCTGTAAATACAACTCAGTCCTTTGCCCTAATACTGACCTGTCCTCTCTCTCACAGCAGGTTCCAATAACTTTGTCTCTCTTTAAGTTAAGAGAGACATTGTGCACCTCAGAAGGGGGACAGAGAGGTCGGTGTTTGGGGGTCCAGGGTAAGGTTTGTGTGCTGTGGTGGGGATCCTACTTTCACAGGTTACCCTCTCTCTTCTAACCCTGAAAGTTGTCCTCAACCTCCTGCGTTCTCTCTCTCTTTCTCTCTCTCTCCCTTCTTTGAGTGAAATGCCCGCTGGTGTTGGTACCGTTTTGTACTGTGTACTGTGTGTTATATTATCGTGTCACATTGATTTGAGTGTTTTGTGAACACATCTCTCCTCCGATTTTGTCCCTTTGTTGGACTCTCTTCTCTTCCTCTCACTGTGTCAACCACAAGTTTCTTTCCAGGTGTGCTCACTGTGCTGTTAAGCTGGTTGTCACGCTAGACTGGCTTGCCAAAACTAAACCAAACACAAACATGAGGTTTTAAACAAGGGAAAAAACTCTGGGTACACATTACTGACTATTTCCTTTTTACTGTTTGAACCTTTATGTTGTAGAAGTATTCCTACACATAAAGGAGTTATTTTTGTACTCTGTATATAATCGTTTAGCCATCCTTACAGTTGATTTAGGGCCAACTTTCTCTCTATATCCCTTCTAACTGTGTGGCGACTTTCTTCTTCTTCTGCCTCTGTCTTTCCTTCTCCTTCTGTCCCTATCTGTGTAGGTGTCTATAGTCAGCCTTATAGCTAATGCTTTGGGCTTCTCCGATCTAGGCCCGATTAAATCACTCAGGACACTGAGGGCCTTGAGACCCCTCAGGGCCCTGTCACGTTTTGAAGGGATGAGGGTAAGACCTAAGACTCCAGGCAGCTGCTCCTTTTGCATGCCGATTTAACAAAAAGCATCAACGCATGCTAGAAATGGCAAAAAAACCTTGAAAAACTCTGAGGGGAATTTTTGCAGTAACCCTTTTAATAGGCAAGAAGCTTTTTTGCATGGATTAAGATCATCTCAGATGGTTTAATACATCTGATTTGATTTATCATATTTCATTTCATATATGATAAATTTAGCGTTCTGTTAAAGCTCCTAGTGACTAAGTATTTGTAGAAAATATGACCCACTCTAAAGATATCTTGCTCTGACCTACCTGAATGATGCAGCAAAATAAAAAAGTCAGCTCTGATTGGTGCTAGCTGAGAAACAACTAGAGGTTGGCGCGAACTGTCGCATCAAAACCTTAAATTCAAATTCAAGACGAAATAAATAAAATCTGCTACCAGTTGGTAGTCTTCCTAAAGTACTCAGATAGACAAATGAAGTCACAATACCCTTCAAAGTGTTTGTGTTGTTTCAGCTTTTTCACCTTACAACCATGAACTTGTGATTTGTTTCCTTGTAATTTTATGGGATAGACCAAACCAAAGTAGTAATAACATTTCTCAACTGGATAAAAAAATCTGTTTGTCTGAAGTGTGGTGTGCATTTGTTTTCAGACCCATCTGTTGTGATATCCCTAAAGGAAATACAGTGTAACAACTCCCTTGAAAGGTCACCTAATTCATCTATTTCAAAAACATCCATTAAGACAATATATTGCCTGAAATGCATATCCTCAGGTTTCAATATTCAAGTGTACAACATTCTCCTGTGTTTTTTAAAAATATCCTACCATGCTGGAATTTCTTATTTTGATTTGATTTGTAATCACAGACAGGTCTGTGATTGGCTGGTGGTGTGGTTCATTTAAATACACTGTAAGTTGTGAACGCAGCTGTTAGTTTATTAACAACGTAATTTGCATGTAGTTTACCACAATCCATGTCAGAGAAAGTCTGAAACCAAACCCAAAACTGAGAAACTTTTACAAGAAATTATGTTTTCCTTCCAACCTGACCTTGAGCTATTTTGAAATGAAGATGGGTAAAATGGAGTAAAATGGATTTCTCTGGATGTGCTAAGATGGTGGTCACATATATATTTACATAACACCTTAGTAGCTGTGACTAAAGCTGGAAGTTTTTGTACCAATTATTGATTTAGTGGGGAACAAATACAAATTCCTACCACACTTTTCAGATTTTCATTTGTAAATACAGCTCTTGTAAAAAATTAAGTGCCCATTGAAAACCTCCTGGTTATTCCACCAAGTATTCGTTTCTGAACTTTTCCTGAGTTAAAACATTAGTCTTGTTGTTTTTAAATTAATATGAATTTGTTTTATTTGCATTATTTGAGGTCTGAAAGCACTGCATCTTTTTAATTATTTTGACCATTTCTCATTTTCTGCAAATAAATACAAAATCTTTGCTTGGAATTTCAGAGATATGTTGTCAGCAGTTCATAGAATAAAATAACAATGATCATTTTATTCAAACATACACCTATGAAAAGTAAAATCAGGTAAATTGATCATCTTACGTGATCTCTTAATTTTTTCCAGAGCTGTAAGTTAGCATACTTTGCTCTACTTCGTGTTGGTCTAACAGATAAAATCCCAACAAAAGACGTATATTGTGGTTGTCATGTGGTAAAATATGAATAGTATTAGAAGGATGAAATATTTTCCATGTGACTCCATATTAAAATCTTTGGTAAGTTTTATAGTATCACCACACTTTATTAGGGAGTCTTGTTTGGAAATCTAAAAATGTTTTCTTCTATTATAACTATCGTCACTTTTGAGCGGCACTTGATTTGTGTGATGGCTCCGATCAGCCTCTGGTTGTTGTCTGGCAGAAAACAAAACGTCCTGTCCGTGTCTGGGCTCAGCATCCTGACTTTTGCTCTGCCTGAGGTGTCCTGTTACCTGAACTTATCACAGTTTGGCTTTGGCATTGTCACACTGGAAGATCAACAAACTTCTGGTTGCATACCCCCCCTCCCTTCCCCTGCCATCTTTGCTTATCACTCTTCAGTGATTTCTCATCACTATGGTTTTCATCATCACACTTTTGCTATTATATTAACATCAATGCATTTACTCTTTTAATATGATATTGGGCTGAAGAAGAAAAAATGCAAAAAGAGAAAAAAAGTTATTTGTTTATAGTTTTGGTTTGTTTGGCTTTTTGTATTCATGGCACCTTTGTATGTAGAAATGCACATTCATGTATTCACCTGTGAAGGCTTCAATCCCTTCCTGCTATTTATATAGAGTAGTTTCTTTTCACATGAGATGATGATTTTATTTGTCAAATTATCTTGGCATATATTCCATTGGGACTGTTAGAGATTATATTTATATACCCAATTAATCTTTCGTACATATATTTAAACATCAACATAGAATATTTGAAATTAGTTTGGAGGAGTGTAACAAAACGATATGGCACAAAACGTCTGTCAGAAGTTTTTGATCTAGTGTAAATATAATTTAATAAAACAAATTGCAGTTAAAGACAAACTTGTCAAAAGTTTCACACCCTTTAAAAAGATGCTAGCCTTCAAAATGTCATGTTTAACTTTACATCAAAGCTGAGCATGTATCACATATGAAATCTAGTCTGAAGATGTGGAAACTCATTTTTGCTGTTTTTAATTTTTTTTTCTATCTTTTTCATATTTTTATTTATACTTTTTCAGAAATATATTGTTTTAGAAATCCTTATTTCATATTTATGCTTTATATATTCCTTTTGCTTTACTTGTATTCTTGTTAATAATAATAATTTTTGCATTTTGTAGAATTATTTTTGCCATACTTAATTTTATCTTATTTATGCTTTCTGTAATTCTTTCATTTCACATCCGTTTACATTTATTTCAGTCATAATTATGTTTTCCATTTGTTTTGTGATGCAGGAGATGTCTGAAAACGCTTTTTCTTTTTTCGTTTAGTTTTTATTTCAAGTTAAAACTTGGCTTCAGTATTGTGTGTTGTCCTGCTCAGTATTGTTACACTCCCTATCAGTAAATCATGAAAGGGTTTAACAATCACCAAAACACGTGAGCCTCTTATGTGAGAAGAGAGTGTGCATTTCTCTGTGTGTTGATATTTATGTGCAGCTGCAGTGCGACTGTCAGTCCACAGTTTTGTTTCCTCACGGCTCTCTGCAGGTTGTGGTGAACGCCTTGGTGGGTGCCATACCCTCCATCATGAACGTGCTGCTTGTGTGCCTCATCTTCTGGCTCATCTTCAGCATCATGGGTGTTAACCTGTTTGCCGGGAAATACTATTACTGTTTCAATGAGACGGCTGAAGAGTACTTTCTGCCGGATGACGTCAACAATAAAACTGAGTGCTTTGAGCTGATTAACAGTAATCACACTGAAGTCAGGTGGAAAAACGTGAAGATCAATTTTGACAATGTGGGTGCAGGATATCTTGCACTTTTGCAAGTGGTAAGAAACCTTTTCTATTTAGGGAACTTTTTTCTTGCAAATTTTAAATCTAATCGCTTGTGTCTACCTGTTTCACAGGCAACCTTTAAAGGTT
Organism: Girardinus metallicus; assembly: GCA_903067095.1. NCBI lineage: Eukaryota > Metazoa > Chordata > Actinopteri > Cyprinodontiformes > Poeciliidae > Girardinus > Girardinus metallicus. Next base: position 122,411 of record CAEGAE010073879.1, read on the forward strand.
GGATGGACATTATGTATGCGGCAATAGATTCCAGAAAGGTATGCTTCTGCAGCTCTGACTGTTTGTCGTCCATTTTACTGTTTAGAATAACTTTAGTGTACTTTTGCCGTCTGACAGGTGGAAGACCAGCCCATCTATGAGGACAACCTCTACATGTACATCTACTTTGTCATATTTATCATCTTTGGCTCTTTCTTCACCCTGAATCTCTTCATTGGTGTCATCATTGACAATTTCAATCAACAGAAGAAAAAGATAAGAACTATTTTCTTTATCTTCACCTTTCCAGAAAGCAGTGTGTGTGAATTAGAGGGGAGTACTGTCATACAGAAAATAAGAGAAGATCTGCAGCTGGGATCCATGGTGGAAATGTACAAAAAATTATTATAAATACAAACACTATAGTAGCATAACCTGACACTAATCACTATAGGACAATTTAGCTTTTTAAACGCTAACGGTGTCTAACATATTGGCACTTCTAAAAACTTTCGTGTCATATAGCGTGCATGGAAAAAAATACCATCTGCTGAAACCTGGTGACAGTTTTGTTGCAAAAGGAGAATAAGTGAAAAAGTTACTTGTTGTGCTGCTGTTTTTCTAAATGAGGCAGAGATATAACAGATGTTAAAATTAAACCGCTCCTAAAGTGAAGTGTGGCTGATATTTGCCAAACAGTTTCTCTTAATCATGTCAATTATCTATCGTGTTGTTCTTTGGTCACATTTTCTTTTTCTGTCAACACATTTCAATGTAATTCTTGAATGAGTAGCTTAGGCCTCTGCAGATTGTAACCAAACTGTTTTTGTCCCCTTACTTTGGAGGTCAGGATATCTTCATGACAGAAGAACAAAAGAAATACTACAATGCAATGAAAAAACTTGGGTCAAAGAAACCACAAAAACCAATACCAAGGCCTCAGGTAGACAATGCTGCTCTTATCACCTGCAAACAAATCCATACTTCCTCCAGAAATAATAATTTTTCTTCTCTCCATTTTCTACAGAACCAGATCCAAGGAATGGTGTTTGACTTTGTGACACAGCAGGTGTTTGACATTTCCATCATGATCCTCATCTGCCTCAACATGGTCACCATGATGGTGGAGACCGATGATCAGTCAGAAGAAACAGAGGTTGTGCTTTACTGGGTCAACTTCGTATTCATCGTGGTTTTCACTGGCGAGTTCCTTCTCAAGCTGTTTGCGCTGCGCCACTATTATTTCACCAATGGCTGGAACATCTTCGACGTAGTGGTGGTCATCCTCTCTATTGTGGGCAAGTATTCAAGTATTTTAGTTGCCAACATTTGATTTTGAACCTAATGTGTCTTTGGCACATAAAAAGCAAGAACAAATCTAGTTTTCTCTGGTATTTACAGTAAAATAAATGTTTCCCCTAAGATACCAAACACATTCATTCTAAGGCGTATAAGTTTCTAGGTAAGTAATAATTAAGGTAGTGAGTAAATAAATTCAATAAATAGCATTAAATAAACAAAAAATGGAAGTGAAATACAGAAGAGTGCCTAAAAACAGTGTCTTGTCGTCTGTGAAATTTCTGTCTGAACTGACACTTTTTGTAAAAATTGTGACACTTTAACCAAGCGTGTTTGGTCTCTTCCTTGTAACCTCAGGTATGTTTCTGGCTGACCTGATCGAGAAGTACTTTGTGTCGCCGACACTCTTCAGGGTGATCCGTCTGGCTCGTATTGGCAGGATCCTGCGTCTCATCAAGGGCGCCAAAGGAATCAGAACTTTGCTGTTTGCCCTCATGATGTCGCTCCCCGCCTTGTTCAACATCGGCCTCCTGCTCTTCCTGGTCATGTTCATTTTCTCCATCTTTGGCATGTCCAACTTTGGCTATGTGAAACATGGGGCTGGCATCGACGACATGTACAACTTTGAGACGTTTGGAAACAGCATGATCATCCTGTTCATGATCACCACATCGGCAGGTTGGGACGGCCTTCTGCTGCCCATCCTCAACTACCCGCCGGATTGTGACCCGCTTTTAGAGAACGCCGGCACACCCGCAACTGGAGACTGTGGCAACCCATCCGTGGGCATCTTCTTCTTTGTCATGTACATCATCATTTCTTTCCTAATCGTGGTCAACATGTACATTGCCATCATCCTGGAGAACTTTAGTGTGGCCACGGAGGAAAGCGCAGACCCACTTAGTGAGGATGACTTTGAAACCTTTTATGAAATTTGGGAGAAATTTGACCCTGATGCCTCCCAGTTCATTACCTATGCCAAGCTTTCTGACTTTGCCGATGCGCTTGAACACCCGCTGCGTGTCCCCAAGCCCAACACCATTGAGCTGATCGCTATGGACATGCCTATGGTGAGTGGAGACCGCATCCACTGCCTGGACATCCTGTTTGCCTTTACCAAGCGAGTGCTGGGCGACAGCGGGGAGCTGGACATGCTCAGGCAACAAATGGAGGAGCGCTTTGTGGCTGCCAATCCCTCTAAAGTCTCCTATGAGCCGATTACCACCACTCTGAGGCGAAAGCAGGAGGACGTGTCTGCAAGGATCATCCAGCGGGCCTACCGCTCCCACCTGGCCCGACGGGGATTTGTGTGCAAGCGCAAACCGGCCAACAACAAAGCTGAGAATCAGGAGCAAGAAAAGAAGGAGGGCACTCCATCCACTGCCTCCCTGCCTTCTTATGACAGTGTGACCAAACCTGAAAAGGAGAAGCAGGATGACAACAACGAGGGCAGGGGAGAGAGGAAAGAGAAGGGCAGAAACCAAAAAGACATCAGGGAGTCTCAGTGTTAGGCTGGGGGAGGGTGATGAATAACCACATTAATAACGGTACAGATTTAACTAATGTAACTTCAAGCAGAGTGAGAGAAAACTCACCCACACAGATGTACAGATTATTTCATTTGCAAGTCAGAAAAAATAGTCCTCAATAATTTTGTTTACAGACTTCATTCCTTTACGGATGCAGAGCGGGGCAAGAAACGACTGAACTTTAGTCAAACCAAACATAATCAGCATTCTGTGTGGCACTGTTATATCAACACAACCGATCCTAACAAAAAGGGGAAGGAAGACAGAAGAGGGAAAAATCCTACATTTTTCCACCAAGTAACTCTACACCAAGAGGTGGAAGGCAAAAACGGGAATCCAGCGCCGTGTGGCTGCAGATGACAAGGAAGCTGCTCGGTCTTTCAGCAGTCAAAGTGGTTCTGTGTCAGTGTGTAGAGACACAAACGACAGACTCACTCTATGAGCAAACAGAGGGATGACTGGTGAGTGAGAGAAAGACACAAACTGAGTCTAAAGTATTTTCTCTTGTTTTATTAAAACTAGAATTTTTTTTGTCTTTTTGAGCAGCAAAAAATGCAAACCGAGAAACAAACCAACAAAAAAAAAAAAAAAAAAAAAAAGAAAGAACAATATTCAAACAGTTTTCCCATGTCGGTCAACTACTCACATTGTCTTTGTTACACCCACATACAAAATGCTTTATTTTACATGGGCTTTTTGCACCAAATTGGTTAAAGGGTCTGTTTATTAACAGGGGTTCAACTCGGGGCCAAGGGCTTCCATTTACTCAGAAAGATTTCCAGACAAATACATAAATAATTGTGCTTGTTCAATGCATAGAAATGACTTGCATGAAGGCATGTTTTGATCAGAAATCTTGCATGAATTATCATAGTCCACAAGACACTAATACGCAGACTTCACCGGTGGCTTGATGATCTGTACGATCGAGGCGTTTCTTTTGGTCAAAATTTCAAGAGTTGGGAGGTAATTTCTTCAGCAAAAACAAGCGGTATGTGGGTTGATCGGCTAAAACTGATTTCATCATTTGACACATTTCAGATGTTTAATCTATAAACAGTAGAATAAAACACCACCTCAATGAGTGAAATGAAAGCACTTTCATTGCTGCTCGGAAGATTTTGGGTGTGTAAGATGAAGAAAAAGACGTCTGAGTGGATCAATGGACTGAAATGTTCGTTTGGAATGTTTTAAGGAAGCTTGAAAAGCTTATGTTTATAATTTGTATGCTCCTGTCTAATGTTTCGCATCATCTGCCTTTTACTTTTACGTGAGCGGGAGTCTGACTGTCCGCGGTTTGGGATTTGGGTTTTGGCAAACCCTTTTCCGATTCCTGTTTTTTCACTAACCTTTATAAAAGGGCTCGGAAGAGTTTGGAGTTTCGTTTTAAATTGTTTTATTCGCTAATGTAAATGTTTGTTTTCTTCCCTTGTGTAATGCTGATGTTTCAGAGGGTGATAAGGCTTATATTACAGTTTTATAAACCGCATCAAACCGAGAGGAAAGCAGTTTTGTGCTGAAAGGTATGTTTGGGGTGTTCAAAGTGAGAGATGTAAACTCATGAATGGGTGATGAGAACATTGTGTGTGGAGAAGCCAAAGAGATCTGCCTTGTAATCCCTTGTTGTCCTTTACTGACGGAGTGGGACTGCCCATTCTGTTTTTTTTTCTGCTGTCGTTATCAGACAGAGAGACCCTAGAAATGTATGCAATGCTTGAAAAATTCTTCCCTTTTTCTCAGGAGATATTATAGATGTATTATTAAGAGCTCTGCAACAAAATGCAATTGAATGTGGCGGGAGTATCATTATATGTAAAATCATGTTTAATCGTTTTTGTTTTGTGCCACTCTTGGGGGACAATGACTCTTGGCCGTCTCAGTCCGACAGCCGCCTCGGTCGCGGGGTCAGTTTAGCGCTTCCTGCTTCAGATGCTTTGCCAACAAAAGGCGAGCGGCACTGCAGTGACCAGGCGACATAACCCGCTTATAACCAGTGGCATATTTATGTTTGGGGCCATTTCATTGTGGATTGAAATTGAATACAAAAACAAGAAAGTTCACCCCGATAGCAAAACATAGGTCACAAGAGGAGATGTCACAAGAGTGAGTTGGGATTTGTTGGGTTTTTAGGAGCACAGAGGTAGAAGTGGAAAAGCCCCAAATGTAAGCAGGAGTTTTGAGCTTCTCATTTTCCATTTTCCTTCATGTCGCTTACCTGTAAAAAGAAAACCACACCAAACTACCGACAGAGCACCGGATGCATTTCTTCTTACGGTACTGTGAACCTGAGCACCACAACCTAGAGCATTTGCACTTCCTGCTGTGCAGCGATGTCACTTCCCTGTTTGTGAATAAGCCCCCCTCATCCGTTATTTCCCATGCTCCAGCTGCTGCATGAGATCTCCAGAATCAGTGTGGGTGTCAACTTGAACCAAATAAAAATCTGAATGACAAGCATAAAGCTATCACCGTGCATTTTCTCCAACATCTCCAAGATTTTTCTGATGGGGAAAAAAAATTTTAAAAATCGATTTTGCCGTAAATAAATACATAAATTCATAAATAAATGCTCTATAGGGCACAAACTGCAAAAGCTATCTTTTTTTAATTAACTATAAATAATGTAATATATTATTTTAAGCGCATGTGTAGTTTTTTTTTTTGCTTTTTTTTTTAAGTTATTTTTGTAAATACAGGATTACCGTAAAGAAAAATCTACAGCTATTAATTTTAACTCTAAATACAAATAACCATAAATAGAATGGCTTCCAGCTGATGCCCCTTTGTCACTCTTGTTAGGCTGTGATGCATTGTTAAAAGATGCAGATTTTTTTGTGTGTCACTTTTCATAAAGAAGGAAATAAGTGAAAAGAATCTATATTAAAAAGCAGAAAATTGTGTGTAAAGCTGTAAAAACTCAAATGCACATATTCAGAGCTGTGTTACATATATATTATATATATATATTCTTTTATACATATACATACATATAGTTATATATATATATATATATATATATATATATATATATATGGTTTTTCTAGGCTGGTCTGTAAGTGATAATGTAAGGTTTATTATAGCAGTGTAAATATTCTACTGTCAATTGATTAAATTAATTCTGAATATGATAATTTGTTATGATAAATTGGTCACATTTTCAATAGTGATAAGTGCAAAAACAAAACAGACAGACTTAACTCTAACATTCAATCCACACCCTTATACTTTTTTCTTAGAGTTTTGTCTAAATATGTGGTTTTCTTTTCACTGTAACCACCATCAACACTATTTACTTTTATTGTTATTAGTGTGATATACTTCATGCATGATTACGTTTGTGCTCTTCTCATTACGTAAACACAGGGTCACTCTGACAAGTACCAATGAAATACTTTTCTGTTCATACATTGTATACTTTTTCTGTTGTTTCTTAGTTCATAATCCAACATCTAAAGAAAATCCAAGAAGTATCTAGCACAGCTTGCACATGCTCTTATATATCGCTATGTAACCGATGCTCAAATGTACGCAAAAACGTAAATGCAAACCCATCTTCCAGTTCGAAGGTGGAAGTGCTACAATCTCTAGTTGAACAAATCTGAATTGGCTCAATCCGAGGCAGGCCAGGCAGCAGGTTGGAATGGAACAGGACCTGGAGCAGATTTTCAGTAATAGTGTTTTTATTTCTCTGCAGATACATCAGACAGATGCATCATTCCGCTGCATCTTGCCAAGTTTGACATCATTTGGAGCTAAAGTTTCTCCCCTGTGTGCATCCTCAGTGATGAACTGTTACCCTAAGTAACTTTACTGCTGTAGAGTGTTGTGATCAGAATATATTTTTTAAGTTTCTGATAAAGTTTTTTCTTCCGTCTTCTTCTTTGCCTTGGATAATAAAAGGTGCATTTCTCCCCTTCCTGTGCAGCTCCACATCAGGTTGGGCTTGATGAGCAATGGAGCAACTGATTTCTGATAGAAGACAGATTTTTATTTTAAGTAAAGTACCTTTAATGTAAAATTACTCTTAGGTGAAAAAAGGACAGAATCAGGTTTATAAAAACATTTTCACATACACATACAAAACACACTGACCATTGCATATTTTCAATTTTGATGTCATGGTTTCGCAGTAGAGGATCAGATTCCTTTTATATAAAAACAAATGACAGTTCATGATATGTGAAATAAAACCATGGTAGACTTACAAATTAATCTGCTGATCTTTAAACATTTATTTAATAACACTTCAATCGCATTGTATTTATTTTTCCTGTCATACTTAATTCAAGTTTAACACTTGTTTTTGTTGGTATTTTTTTTTTCTTTATCCAATTTAGCTTGTATTTGATAACAACTTAAGAAAATGCTGGACTGAATTGTTTTCAATAAACTAATGCTTTCTGATTTAATTTTAGTGACTCTTTTTTCACAGAAGTTATGTTACTTTTACAATGAGCAGACCACATTATCTTAATGTTGGAGAGTCAAAGGAAAATACAGACAGGTTGATATCTTAATTTATGCAGACTTATAGAAAATCAAATCAGAGCACAAAAACTCAAAATATTTAATTTCAATAATGGAATAGTTTGGGTGTCAACTCTTGTTTATGAAACATCTCGTTTTGGATTCATCTATGAGCCAAAACACTTTTCTTCAAAAAAAAAAAAAAAAAGTATTTTCAAGCTGAAATAGAATAAGACTTTTTTTTTTTCTTAAGCTATGCCTATATTTTAGGTGTTGGGGAGACACAGTGGATCATCTGGTTATTTCAACCTATCCACAGCATTCTTCTCTTTCACAAAACGCTGTGTCTCTCCTCTGGCTCCATATTCAATAACTTCTTCATGAATAAACCCACTATCCCTCTTCTCCATATGTCCAACGCATCTCAGCCTTTCCTTTCTAACCTAGTCTCCAAACCACTCTCCCTTATTTCTAATTTTCTATTCCAAATTTATATTCCAAAGAAAATTGTGAAAATAATCTAAATTCGGTCTGCCTTGTTGTTAATGGCACCGTCATTTGAATACTTAATCCCAGATAAATAAACATATCTATTTTCAGTTCACCTACTTCATCCAGATCATCCTCCAGTCCAGTAGGTGGCGAGATGCTTCCTCCAAATAAACCCAAATATAGGAGAATAAGGACACGTCAAAGTCATGCGCCCTGCGTTCTGGATTATTTGACACTATGCGGTTGAGGTTGGAGTAGTTTAGTTTGTATCCATGTCATAATAATATATTTTTACGTAGATATTCAGGGCGGTGGTGTAATTAAATCTCCTTTTTACTGGCTTCCCAGCTAGAATAATGATGGCTTATGCTCATATTTTAAAAGTCCTGCACAGAAGTCTGAGACAAACCGCGACGCAACTTTGCGTGCAGCAGTGCTTTGTTGTCCACACGCACAGGGCATTGTGCACAGCACCAGCATTTGTCCGTCTCGGGTCAAAGGTTTCTTCACTGGACTGCCTCATTGCAAGTCAGAGACACCAAGTTGCGTCTGTCCACTGTACAGCCAGAAAAAGAAGCAGCCCCGAAGACAGAAGCAAGTCTGTGTCCAGGTATCAGAGTGGGACACCGAAACCTTCAGCTGCACAAAAAGGTATGCAAGGCGACAAGAAAATGACCAGTCATTCTTTGTCAGTGGTTTCTGTAAGCTTAGTAGAAAAATATTTTGTTCAGACTAAATGCTCTTTACTGCATCCCACTGAATACATTATAGCTCGACGATATTCTGTAGACTGGATCTGATAACCGGCTTTTAACCCCCTGTCCCATGGTTACTGCAGTGAAAGAAGCTGGAAGAGATTTCACCTACTTGATAGTAGTTCTCATCGGGCTGGGAGTGACAGGTAAGTAAAATGGTTCTTTTGAAGTCTGGGAAATTCTAGAAACAAATGGTGTTTGAATACCCAGACTTTGTTCATCTTCTTATTGTGTGAATATTCCATCCATCTGCATTTATCTTTTATTCATCTATCAATCTGTCTATTAAGCATCAATCTCAATCTGTTATCCATCCATTTTTTTTCCAGGCCACATTTAGCGTCAACCTATCTTAATGAGAGAATGAGAGCAGATGGAATTGGGAAAGCCCTGTGACAATGTTTTAATAATGTGACCTTGAATACTTTTATCTAAATCCTTTCAATGGAAATACCAGTGAGCTTTTGTAGATTGTGCGTTTCTGTTTTAGGTGGGCTGCTGTATGTGGTGTTTCAGGAGCTGTTTTCTTCCTCGAGCCCAAACAAGGTCTACAGCAGAGCTTTTAACATAGTGAAGTCCCACCCAGAGGTGAGAATAAGGCTGCGCTCAAACTGTGACAATAAGTTGCCAATTTGCTGGCTCCGTTTGGGCAACAACTTTAGAATCGCAAAATATGCTCCACCATTACCATCAATGTTTACTTCCGCAAACATTGACTATGCTTGCTCTGCATGACGTTATTGCGTCCTCTAGTGCACATGCAGGACACCGCAGACAACTTTTAGGTTGTTTTCAGTTCCCACAAGAGATCACATACAAGTGACATATATTTGGAAATATTTATTGACCACACAAAAAAATTGGATTTCACGAAAACTTGGGATCAAACATTGAATGTAGCATAAGACAGCAGATAGCTGAGGACCAACTGCATCTCCCATTATAACCAAAGGTGGTGATTATTTTTTTTCTTTGTTCAGTTCAGATAGGGATAACCTACTCTGAAACTTTTAAATTAATCTGAAATGCAGGTGATCGGTGCCTTTGGCGAGCCAATCAAATGCTATGGTGAGACCACCCGTCGAGGAAGGAGGCAGCAAGTCAGGTGGGCTTTAATATCAAACATTTTCTTAAAATATTTTAGGAAGGTTTTTTTTTATGTGGTTCTCAATAGAGATCAGTGTCTTTGTGGTGGCTTCCCTGTAACTTTGTGCTTGCTTCTGTTTCCAACTCAGTCATGTGGAGTACATGAAGGATGGACTAAAACATATGAGACTTAAATTTTACATTGAAGGCTCAGAGCCGGGCCTGAAAGGAACGGTGCATTCGGAGTCAAAAGAGGTAAAAGTATTCATACTGCTTTATACTTCTTGCCACTTTCAAAACTACAAGTTGGAATGTTATTTTCTATTTATTTCCTAGACAGAAAAAAAGTTGTGCATAATTCTAAAGCCTAAGTAAGTCGACCTGTGGTTTGAACAATTTTATAACAACTTTCTAACTTACTAGAAAGGTCTAGTAAGTTATTCAGCAGCTACAGTGGATGGGTAGTGTTTGAACAGCTGTTTCTAAATCTTGCCAGTTTCTCAATATAATTTAGCACTGGCCTTTGGGCTTATTCTATTGATTCTTATGCTTTGATTTATAATATTCCTCAGTGGCTCTGGTTGTATGTTTAGACTGGTCCTGTTAGAATGTGGAACTGGTCTTATCACATAAAATCCTAATTATTTGCAAGAAGGATTCTGCTTATAACAGGACAATGTGTAATAAATTGAATATTTTTTTAGTCCTAATGGGAATATTCTAATTTGATATTTGTCTGGTTCTTGACATCTATTTTATCATTTTCAGAATGCTGAAACTGGAAAATATGAATTTCGCTATATATTTGTGGATGTAGACGCATACCCCAGGAGGAGTATTATTGTGGAAGACAACAGATGAGAAAGATTTACACGACTTCTCGGCATTTAAAAACAGGGAAATGGTGTCTAACTAAAATGCAAGTGTTTGTGTCCATGGATGAAAAACTTCTTTATTTTTTACAATGTTTGTAGTTGATTGAAAAACATTTTTCGTCTAGCAGTTTAACAAAGTCAAATGTATTACAATTAGAAATTGTTTTGGGATAAAATTGTGGATTGTAACTTTAATAAAATATTTGGAGTTTTTTAATCCAATTTGTTGCTGTGGCTTTAGATTATTTTGCTCAGCTAAATTTTATGTAGGTTTTTATTAAATAAAAAGGCCTATTATTTTTTTTATTACAGCAAATAAATACTTTTTTTAAAATTGTGAAATTGGTTGGTTAGCAGTGTATGATTCTGCATTGTTTTGAATAGTATAGTGCATCTTAATAAATTGACCACCAGATGGAGACAAAAATATTAATTATTGTTTGTCTTATTTATTTTATCTATTATGACAATATTTGAGTCTATTTTTTATTTCATTATAACTTAAAATGTTGCAACTAATTTATTGTGTGAAGTATGGTCATATATCCTTTAAATATCTCTGGACTGCTATTTTTTAAACTGAATGGATCTAAACAAACAGTCAGCAATTATTATAATTGTTTTTTTTTTAGAATAGAAATCTTACTGATACTATATTAAAAAAAAATCAGGGTGAAATGTCTTGGGTTACAACAACAGAAAGTTTAAACTTGCAAAAGATAATGCCCAAAACAATGTCTACCGATGCTCTTCAAAAGACAAATCTTTTACTATTAAACTATTTTTTAAAGCTGATTCTACGTGACAACTGGAAGTGAAGCAGGAATGAAAAAAAAAAAATCATAGTGACCCTTCAAAATAACGTATGCTTAGACTCATCAAAATGTCTTTTGATGACATATTTACTCCCAGTGAAACTGAAGTATCACTGCGATTACAGTGATACTTTATAGAATCTAATAGGCCTAATTCAAAAGCCAACAACTTGCGAGCACCAATAATCTTTTGGCAGGAGTTTTCCATATTTACCACATTTACAGTTTGTCAGTGAAATTCTCTGTGTGCAATTGCTACTGACTCAGTCTCCAAGGTTTTAGTAGCTGCTGCTGCTGCTATTTTCTAATGAACACCAATCAAACTTTATTTACTGAGTTGGCATTTTACGGAGAGGTGTAGCTCAAAAGTGTTGCACAAAGATTAAAAACAGCCGAGCCAACATAAGAAAAACACACTAAAATAGAGAAGTTTGTTGAATCATTTATAAATGTTGCAGAACTGAGGAAACACAATCATGTAGTGAGAAACATCAGGAAGTCCATGTAAAAATGTGATAAAGCCTCTAAAGTAAATAAATCATAAAGAGAAATGCATAAATCAAAATAGTGGTAATAATTGCAATATAGCAGCATGTACATTTATTTAGTCAAGAATAAAAGTTGTTGAAATTGTTAGAACACGTAGTTCAATACAAATAATATTTAATCAAAAGTCAGACTAAAACTTGACTTTTGATTGAAAGTCAAGAAAAATTGAAAGCCTTTTCTATTTAGAAAGTAAAGGAAGAAACTAGTTTCATGCAATTATTTGATGGGGTTTTTGATCAAGTCCTTAACAAAACATTTTTATGCACTTTCGTATCTGTAGTTCTATTTTTTATTATTATTATTATTATTATTCTGTTGGTTACAAATATGGTAGAAAAAAATCAGAAAAAAAAAACAGATGAAGTGTGTAGAGCATCAGGAATGATTTCTAAACAATCATAGAAAATAGGCTTCCTAGGTGTCTAAGCAAAGCTATTTCGTACTGTTACATACGGCATGGATGACAGGATCTTTATTTATTAATTTATCAATATAGTCTAAAGCAAAGAATTAATTCGTACTGAGAACTTGGTTGGTGTGAAGGGGGAGCATCTTACTGGAAGCGCGAAATCAACACCCGCATAAACACCGCCCACCTGGGTAACTGAAAGCAGCACAGAACACAGGAGGATGTGGTCAGTCAGTGTGCGTTAGCTTCAACTCCGCTCAGTCTGCTGAAGTTCTTCATTTAACCTGAATTCAACGAATAGCTCGCCCAATTGATAGTACATGGCATGTTATGAACAACGGAGAGGCGTGTTCATCAAACAGGACAGTTTTAGTCGTTGTTTTGCGCTCGGAATAAGTGACTAAAGCTGCTGCTGTTTTGGCCTGCTACACGGATATCCTAGCTAAAACTAGCAGCAGCCTCTATTGGCTCCTGGAGCTTCACTGGCATCTCTCACCCGAAATAGAAAGAGAAATGGCACACCTTGCTAGCCAACTCAGGTGGACGTATCTGTCTCTTTAAGGTAAGTTTACTTCTATACTAAATTCGTTTCTAATTTTACAAAGGACTTTCGGTGTTTAAGTTTGTTTATGTTTAAAGTTTCAGAAATGCTACAACATGCTTGAGTCTGCTAGCAGTGAAGTGAACTGACGTGAGAAATGTTGCTTCCTTGTAATCAAAATCATTCATGTCTGCAGGGAAAGTTGTGTGGTTCTTCAGTAATGAGACTCTCCTCCCAGTTATAAACTTCTTATGAAATGGAGCTTTACTGGTATATGTAAGTGAATTTTTATGTTTTTTTTTAATAGCTGTGTCTTTGTGATTTCTGTAGACTGATGACTTTATGCTCACGTACCAACAGTGTGTCGCTTTTGGTTGTACTGTAGTGGTACTGAAAATTTTAGCATCTGCTATTTATAAGTTAAGAATGTATTTTGCGATTTAGCTATCATTTATTGCTAAAAGACAACTCTTAAAAAATCTTACGGACACAGTCCTGAAAAAAAAAACTGTTCATCGCTGTTCATATTCTGATGAATAATACATTGTCATTTTTATTTTATGTTTGACTTGTAATAAGTATTACCGCAGCATATTACATGTATGACAATGACAAATAATATTCTCTGGCCTGAAAACAAGAATACATTTAAGATTAGTTAATGTTACAAATATAGATACTGAGGTTTTGTTGGAATGTTGTACGTTATTAATATATTACTTTCAGTAGATTTCTCTCATTAGATATTCTACAGTATATGTACAGATTATTATAAAAATAAAGCAACGTAAAATCAAAAATATTGAATCAGTTTTCAAAAGAGTTAGAAATATTTTTTATGCTGCCTCATCTTTCTGTTGAGTAGTCACTCACAGGGCAGCATTACATGTTCCCTTCTCAGTTTGTGTTTCACACAGGAAACTCATTTGTGCTGCACTGCCTCCAGCCTAAACATAATCGCCTATCAAGCAGTTCCTGACTTTAACAAACTAACGTAGAAAACGTTGTTCTCAGTCATTTACAAAATACTTAAGAAAAAAAAATAGATACAACTTCTATATAATTACCAAAAACGTTGCCTCAGATACTGTTCATTTTTTTAACGTGCAGTTAAAAAAAATGGTTGAAGAACCACCATAGAAAGTGAAGAGGACAAAAAATGAACTAAGGAAAAAAAAAAAAAAAAACCCGCTGGTGGCTGCTTCTGCGGCGTTCCATTTCCCTCTAATCAGAACTTGGAATAACATCAGTTTAACAATGTTTTAGTTGCAATTTGGAGAAACAATAGGAAAACCCAGTTGTACTCAAAGGCATATTAACTACTAAGTAAACGTATAACAGTGCGTATTTCTGATGGAACACATTCACAAACAGTGGTTACAGATAATACGTAGGTGTGGGAAAGATTTTAAAAGGTGCAAACCGCATGACGTGCAAAGAGCTGTCTTTAATTCTTAGAATTCTGACTGTTGCACCTTTTAATTTTTACCACTTGGATCTTGGAGGTTTTTATTTTAAACATCTTTCCCCCTCCCCCGCAGAGTTGTTATAGTATTCATCATCATAAAGATCTTCTTCTATGTGTGCTGGTACCGGTCAAGACAAAGGCAACTGGCAGCATATTTGAGCAACACCCGCAATGCACAGATAGTCATCGTCGGAGGAAGGGCTTACCTTCATCAGATGTGTGAGAGACAGAATGTAAGTGCAGAACCTATGTCCTTTTTCTAAAATGCGTCATGTAGCTGTCAGCGTCTAAAGAGGTTTTCTGCTTCCAGCATGTCTTTATTGTTGGGTCATGGCTTTGGACAGCTTTAAGGGTTTCTGGGATAAAGATAATCTCTTAAGAGACATTTGGTTCAGCGAGTAAGACACAGTCAAATAAGGTCACTGCTGGCTGGGTGATGATTTAACAGACAAGTTGTTTGTGGTCTCACTCAAGAATGCATGTCTTTCCGCTCTCTCTTATTAGTTACTTTATGCATATAAAGTATAAAGATCTTTGTCAGTGTTCAGTAGATGCATTTGTGCTTTTATATGAGTTTAGTTGAATAAATAACTGAAATCTAGATGTTTAACTCATGACTTTCAACAGTGTGATACAGTAACAGTTCAACCGTATTTGTAAGAACTGCATTATACAATGTTTTTAATATCAAACTAAGAGCCAAGTTCATTTACACACAACCGTATGCTCCACTTTTGACTAAAAAAGCAATTTTACCAGTTATTATTTGTATTTCCCTTCTTGCTTGATTGTTAAAATTTACATCTTCTGTTTTTCTTTGTCATCCAAAGCGTAGAAATACTCAAAGAATAGGATTTTTGTTTTATTCTGATCTGTTAAAGCTTTAAGAATATAACTAACTTAAAATATAACTTCCTATTGTATTGATGCTTCAATGATCAGTGAAGAACTGCCTTGGATTACCTTAGATTACCTCTTCAGGTTTGGCCCCACAACCTGTAAATTTCATAGCCTTTCTATAACAACTGGACACAATCTTCAATTTTCTAAAACAAACAAGTGGAAACATTTTGCATGTCCTTTCTTTCTTCTAAAAATGTCCAAAGAAAAAGGAGTTAAGTACTTTCAGCCACAACATATTGTTTTTTCTAATTGATCTTGTCACATCTGAGAACAGACATCTGCATTTTTAGCCTTGTTTGGGATATTTGTTCCCCAGGAAATGCACCCTTTGCAGAAGAAAATAAATGAAACCCGAGATAGATGATCTCGGGTTTCCCCTGATCATTTATAATATCCTGTGTCATATCTTAATGTTTATGAGACATGAAAGAACATGCAGTCTAGTTGCTGCTGCCAGTGTTGTGTCAGACAAGTAATTACATACCAGCTTGTAGAATCAGAATCCCTCTCACCTTGAACCTTAACCTGACACATATTTTGTTGCATATTTCTCACTTTTTTTTTCAACTTCTTCACACTCCTTATTCTGTCTGATTATTAACTGATTGTTCCCACTTTTGTGTCGTTTTATAAATTATTTACATACTCCTCCTGTTGTTTTTCTGACCTCCCTGCAGCCTTTGCAGACTCTGGTGGATAATGTTCCATGTTTAGATGATACTGGAATGTGCAGCAGGAAGGTCTTAAGGTCGTCCATGACCCAATGGCTGTTTGGGGAAATTACAAAATATCTCAATTTTGAGCCTAAATGAATAAGATTAAATTGGTAAATCTTCTCTAACCACATTATTCACATTTAACTACAAAACTCATAATATGATAAGAGACATCAATGTATTTTTGAAGGCTACCTTTCACATAAATTGGTTTTCATATTTCTCTGGTACGCTGCTTATTTGAATCGGTCCTTGGTGGTTAAGTTGTGGCCTAATGAAATTTGATAACTGAGATTGATTTGGCCTGGAGAAAACTTTTCCTAAAGGAGGGGAGAGGTGGTATTATGTAAAATCTGCATTTGTTTAGTCTTATATCGTGTAATATTACTGCATCATCAAAAATATACATGGAGTGTTGCTTTGATTCTTTAATGCATGTTTGAGAAATTTTTGAATCTCCCATGACAACCATTGGGGATGGTACCTAAACTCTTGGTCTCACCAAACACTGTCTTTTTCACACAGCTCCTTCTTGGAGCTGCAGTCTTTAGCCGAACTTCTGCCTCACAGAGCACCCTTCCCTTCAGCTCCTTTAGACTAGCGCCAGCAGCCATTAGCAAACACCTTGGGAACTGCGCATCTGAAAAGTAATTGGCTCGTACCAATTACTTTTCACTCCAACTCTCCTAAGCATGGTCGTAAACTTCATAATGCAAAGCATTGTTGTGATGACGTGCTGAAGGTGGAGGTTGGAAAGAGCAGAAGTTTCTTAAAGAGACAGAGACAGAATTTAAAGGCATCAAATTTCTTTTAAACCATATTTGTTATATACAACATTTTTATAACAGCTAAAGGTAACACAGTTACTTGTTTGTGCTGTAAAACGGCACTATGTGCCTGGAAATGCATAGTACCATTCCTTTAAGAGTTACAGGTGTAGAAAATCAATGCTATCGTAACTGTTATCTCTAGAGAAGTGTCCATATAAAACCAGACCAGTTGAAAACTTCCTAATGGTTGTCCTTTGTATGTACATTTATGCATTTCTGCATTTTCAGTGCTCCTGCTTTTGCTCGTGTGTTTATATTAACTATGTATTTCCTTCCCCTGTAGCAAGCATCTGTGTGGCCCAGTTGGTATGGCGTTCAGGAGGACTTTTCAGTCGAGGAACCCTCCTCAACAATGCCCCCGACTGCATCCTTCTCCCACCTGGAAATGCCCCCACCATATGAGGTGGTTTCTGGAGGTAACAAACATGTACATAAGACCTGTAATATGGTATCCATCAGTTTGTGTCCTCATGCAATCAGAGCCAGTCAGCATAAATACTTCTTTTTTTTTTTTTTTCCTATCCCCTTCCTCTCATGCGTTTTGCTGGTATCCAGTCGCACGTTAGATCTCTGTGTTGTACTTTGTATCCAAGTAGCAGCATTGAGAACATAGAGGGCTTCTCTAAAAGATACATAATGAGTACATAGCATTTTTCCTTAAATCATTTTATTTTAGCTGTGTTTGTATGTTTCATGTAGTTGTCCTGCTGGAAAGTGACCCTCATCCCAGTCTCAAATCTATTGTTGCCACTAACAGGCTTTCTTCTTTGGTTGCTCTGTGTTTATCTCTATTAATATTCACATCAGCTTTGACCACCGTGGAATGTACTATGTTTATTTTCTTCCACTCATTGTGTTTTTTGTTTTTCTATTTCTTTTTTGTAGACCAGAAAGTTGTTTTTTTTTTTCTTTCATCAGACAAGAGCACCTTCTGCCAAATTTGTTGCGTTTTCAAACAGTTTCTTTCTGCCACTTTTTCGTAAAGGTCAGATTTATAGAGTGCACAAGCTGCTGTCAACAGCAACTATCTGAGAAGCTTCTCTGTAGTTACCACAGGTCATTTGACTGGTTCTCTGACTTTTCTTATCCGAGCTGTCAGTTAAGGTGGACATGCACTTTTTGGTAGGTTTGTAGTTGGACCACACGCTTTGCATTGTCAAAGGAAGGGTTGCTTTACTCCATGACATGTTAAAACCCCTGGATATCCTGTTTTCTTTTATTACTAAAACTTTGCTTCAAACTTCACAAGTTTCTGTCTGGTGTGTTTCTTGATCGTAGTTCACTAGTGCTCTCTGAGATATAACTGTATTTATGCAGACATTTAAGTTAGAAACAGCTGGATTCTTTTTACTAATAAATGGCTTCTGAAGACTACTGACTATTTTGGATTTTATTTAGGGGTTAAATTTTAAAGGCACTTTAGAGTGAAATTCTTAATCATGAATCATTTATCTTCCACTTAGTTTTGCACTTGGGACTTTGTTTTGCTGAGTTGCACAAAATCTCTTGACGTTTGTAGTTACAATGTGACATAATATGTTAAAGTTTAAAGGACATAAACACCTTTGCAAGTGTTTTATAGTTAACTGTTAGATGTTATGCTGCACCATTTGAATTGGTCCCTGCTTTTGCACAAATTTATTCACACCTTATGACTATCGATGGTGGGAAAGTCCGCCTGGCTTCATCACTGACTTCTCTGTGGTTTTCTGAACAGTTTCAGTCAGGCAGAGGAAGCCAAATAGAGGACGAAATTTAGCCTGATATGGTAGTAAGAGGACAATAAATCTTTGTGTTTTGGCCACACAGGAAAGTAGCTATCTATGTGTATGAAAATTCAGCAACAGTTTCTCCTGATCATGAGTTTGAATTTAAATAAGGTAGCTACACATTTGTTACTAGTTTTAGTAAAAAGAAAAATAAAGTAATATATTAATCTATGTTTTAAAAATATTTCTTTTTTTTCAGTGTCCGTTAGTGTTGTCAATTTTTTAAAGGTTTATTTTACCTCACTAACTTTGGCTTTCCTCTGTTCACTAATATGCTATAAACAATGTCTTCCCTTGGGTGAACTCAAAATGATTGGTCCTAATTTGAATTTGAGATTTATGCATTTTTATTTAGGTTGACCTGAGCTTTCTTCTCCAGCTGTACTGTCTCTGAGCCGAACTTCAGAGCCTCCTCTTTGATAACTTGCATGCTCTTTCTGAAGTGCTTGATTAGTCTGATGGCAGGATGTGGTTATAGTGGATGGAATGACATCTCAGCAGAAACATCATTACGTCATGGGAGCTTTTTCATTTCACTTGCTCATGTCATGGTTTTATCAAGCTATTAGGAGTAGCAGGATTATCAATTCATTCTTTGTTTGAACTTTATGTTGTCACAACACTGTTCCAGTGAATTATTTGAGTTATTGCACATGTCTAAAATGCTGACTTTGTTAAAATTCTATTGTTGTACTATTCTATTTAATCCTTAACATGTC
The DNA here is from genome assembly GCA_903067095.1 of Girardinus metallicus. Lineage (NCBI taxonomy): Eukaryota > Metazoa > Chordata > Actinopteri > Cyprinodontiformes > Poeciliidae > Girardinus > Girardinus metallicus. Next base: position 141,612 of record CAEGAE010073879.1, read on the forward strand.
TGCAATGTTTCTTGGTCTTCATGATGCTGTTTCTTTTTTTCTCTCTGACATTCTTATAAACCTTTGAGACCTTCTGAAAACCGCTGGATCTATATTCTGATTAAATTACTCAGATTCTTTCTACTTATTAGAAGATTCTGACGACCGTTAGTTGTACTGGATCTTATTTCGGGTTATCAGAGTAAAGGGAATGTTGTACTCTGAAGTTCAAGGGCATTTGTATATTTTTCCAAGCACTGTATATATGGCTCTTCGATATTTCAATTGTACATTTTTGGCCAAAAATATTTAGGACACAGCATGGTTGAGTCATGATTCTGGTAATTTGAGGTTGCATTGTAAGCCGTGTTGGAAATGTGCTGCTGTTCGGGAATTTTTACTTTACTTTCAAGTCTGTTCTTCTTGCTGCAGGGGTTTTCCAATGTAACTCTGCTCATGTTTTATTAAGCTTCAATGAAGAACTAAAATGTGCTTTTAAGGTGTAAGAAAATGATAAAATATGATTGTTGTAAAATTTCTGGTTAAGGCACAGTGCTTGTCATGAACACAGGACAGTAGTGAGCGTTAACTCAGCTCCCCAAATCACCTTGCTTCAACATTTATTGACAAAATTCTAAAAACAGGTTAGATTTTTAGTCAGAGTAATGGGGGAAATGTTGGGGGAAGTGTTTCACTAAAAGATGATCATTATCAATATTTTGAGATTTGATGTGAATTCTCAGTAATTGCTTCGCTGAAAGCCAACTCTAAGCAGTTGGGATGCGAGGATGGTTCTGACCTATAGTCAGTCTGTTGCAAAAGAACATATGACCAATTCCAGCTTAATAATGGTGTTTACATTTGTCTCCTGCAGATTGTAGTACTAATAAAGAAGACATCTTCACTATAATTTGCCATTTGTTTACTTGTCACCTGGCCTTTACTGTGAACTGTGTACATTGGTTATGATGTGCAGGTTTTACATGCATGTGTATTGATAAGAAGGATGTAAAATTAGTTTTTGACTAATACCACAGATGTTGCATTTCTAGACTGGAGATCAGAGGAGAGGAGAGGCCATGCTTATGCGTTACTTTTTGAAAGCAGTACATTTAAGAAGTGTATTTATTTTGAATAAATTTAATTAAGTTTAATTTTTATAATATCTCTAAATAAATATACGTGTATTTAGGCAGTCAATAATAATCAGACTATAAAATTGTTACTTAAGCATAGAAGTAGTTTATGGTTATATGTTAACCAACCAGATCCAAATTGTAACAATCTCGAAATTGTAACTATTGTATTCATAATGAGGAAATGTTATGGAATGATTTTTTAATGTTGGAGAAAATGTACTTTAACAATAATGTAAATAGATGCTATTAAAAAAAAAAAAAACCTAGATAAATCCTCCTGGACTCCTCCCTGGTGAGGTGTTCCGGGCACGTCCCACCGGGAGGAGACCCCGGGGAAGACCCAGGACACGCTGGAGAGACTATGTTTCTCGGCTGGCCTGGGAACGCCTTGGGGTTCCCCCGGAAGAGCTGGAAGAAGTGGCTGGGGAGCAGCTTAAGAAGGGAAGTCTGGACCTCCCTTCTTAAGCTGCTACCCCCGCAACCCAACCCCAGATAAGTGGAAGAAGATGGATGGATTGGATTGTATTGGATTGCTGGGACTGCATTCCTAACAACAGGGCAGAACTACTAAAATTCACTTAAAACTGAGGCTTTAAAAAAATAGTAATTTTTGGTTTAAAAAACACCCATCACCGCTGCTTCTTTAGGTCTGCAAGAAACCTGTTGTAGAAGTGAGCAATATTGATTAGAAAACGACGATATCGAAGACTTGAGAAAGTCTTAGATAGTCTGAGGAGTCTGAGGGTTTGTGGGCTGAAGGTATATTAGATGAAACTGGTCTGACAAGGATTACTATAAGTTTTGGATACAAACACAAACATTTTAAAATCACGTGATGTTAAAACATGAATATATTTGTATGAAAAGCTTAAAACTAGTTTGCTTTTCTTTTTTTCCCTTGCAGAGGATGACCTGAAGCCGCCTCCCTACAGCGAATGCACTCAAACCGATGAGACCGACTCCCCTAATCTCCCCCACAACACTCCTCTCATTTCCGAGGGTGGAAACTCGGTTCTCTTCAGCGAAGCTCCTCCCCCCTACACACTGACTCCGCCTCCAGTAGCCGGCCCCCAGGGGAGTCCTGTAAACCAGAGCGAGCCTCTGCCAGAAAGCAGGGCCACTTAAACAGCCGCTCATTCAAGTTTGCCTTTCCCCATCCCATGCACTGCCTTCCTACATTCAACCTCAGTGATCGTTGCCTGCCTTACTCTCACCGGGAGAGCAAATGTTTATTTGGGTGGGTGTGTGCGTGTGCGTGCGAGCGTGTGTGCCTTTGTTGGTTTTAAAACCAATTTGCTTTTCTACTTGTATTAAAAAGTGGTCATCTGATGAGTTTGGCAATAACAGATGATTGCAGCAAGCCTTCGTGCCTCGGTCAGGACCGCAGAACCTGTTTCCCAGCAAGGATCAACAACAGAAAGAGGGACTTTTAATCTGTGTTCTCTTTTATATGTTTTCCTCTTGCTGTTTGTCTGCAGTGTCCCACAGAGCTGAATTAACTTTATTCTTACAGCGTTTTTGGAGAAGTGAGTTCTTGTTCCTGATTTTACATTTTTTAACTTTGTTCTATAGTTGTCCAGGACACAATTATTCAGCACCTGTTTGATATTAAAATTCTTGTTTTAGACAATCTAAAACATCTTGAGCCACCAGGTGTACATATGCATAACAAATAATCAGCTGTCTGCTTGGTGTATCATTACTTCACTTCAGGTATCTATAAATGCACTAAATCATTCACATAATTAAGTTGTGGCTTATACTGAGATGCTAGTTTATCTAACTGAATGGGATTGAGCACAGAAGGGGAGCAAGGTGATGAAACATTTAATGTCAGTAGTTATATTCTTCCAATTATAGTAATCACTACTGAACAGTTTCTTTGCTGCTTTATTCCAAAAGATAAATGGAGACATAAAAGTTCTTATGAAATTAAATTAAACTGTAAAATCGCTAAGCCTGCAATCATCCACTAAACTTCTCTTATTTTTTTTGCCTTAAAAAAGAAAAAAAAAGTGACAAATGACTAAACCAAAAAAACATCTCTTCCTTGTAATCTTTCTGGCAACCAAGCATAGGCAGGTGGACATTATTCAAGTGTTGTATTTTCTTGTACATTGCTGTTTTTGGAAAGGTGTTTAGTGTTCTTTTTAGGCTGATTATCTCCTCTGGTAAACCCTAAAAGAAGCATCCAAAAACAATAAAAGTTGTGGATAAATGTTTTTTTTTTTTTTTTACTTTCTCTCTTAAAACCAATTTGTACCTAATTTAAAGCCCCCCCAAAACCTTTTAACTGTAAAATTTTCCACCAGAGATTAAATGGACTTCATATCTTAGTTAATGGTTTCCTGTAATAATGTCAACACAATGTTTTGACTATCGAGCTAAATACACATTCCCCATTCCTGCACTGGTTGGCCATCTTATCTCTGCTTACCCTTAGATTTTACAATAAAATCAAAGAGCAAATGGATGCTGTATGACTGTTTAAATTTTTGGGACACGTATGAAACAGGGGGGGTTGTTGTTTTTTTTACTTGTTCTTTTTTAAATCTATGCTATGTTGTAATGGTTAGTCATTACATTACAATGATAAATGTGCTTGTTCCTTATGCCTTTTACCGGATACATTTGTTTGGTTTTTCAGTCTGATGGATGCAAAAGCAAAGGTACAGATGTGTTTAAACCTGCTTGATATCACTAACCTGTCAGCAGCAGCAGCAGGAGGATAAACAGTCCTAACTATTCTGCTACAATCAATTCTGTCCTGTTATATACTGTATGTCCAGTGTGTTCACTTCATGTTCATTCCCTATGGTGGTTAAAAAATTTATTATTTCAACCAGTTATTTGTAGGTGTGGCAGTTAAGGGGAAAAATATTTTTTGTTCATTGAATTGGAAAATAAATCTTCTGTATAAAAAAGAACTATCCTTTTATGTTGCATAATTTTGAAGTTTAAAGCATCGTTATTCATTCTTTTGTTTTAATCTGGTGCAAATCAAAAGAACAAAACAAATTTAGTAGCATACCGATAACCCGAAACAAGACAGACTGCAGCTATTTAAGTCCCTATGTCCTCAAATAAATCAAAGTTTAAATGAATCTGGAAAAATCTCATTTATTTGTAAAAATTCTCATAGTCTTTAAGCTGTTTCATATTCCGTGACAATGCCAAGAAAAACAATGCATTTTCTTGGCATTATATGTTGCAGAACAAAAACAGCCAGTGCACCATGTGAGCAGTGTTGTGCATTTGCACTTAGCCTGTTTAGTGCATGTTTTGTTCAACAACCTTAGTCTGTATTTGCAGATGACATCCTTATGGGGTATGTCTCCACCAGCTTTGCATCAAAAATTATTGCCCATTCTTCACAGCAAATTAATTCAAACTCAGTTGGATTGCACAGGCTGGTCTATGAATGCAATTCTTCAAGATTTATAGGCACAGGTTTCAAATTAGATTTAGATATGATTTCTTCTTTTTTTTTTTAATGAAAACATTTCCTTTTCCTGTAGTTTTACAATAATGCACAGCTCTGTATTGCTCCGTCACATAATTAGGATATTTAAAAAAAAATGGAACACATTGCGTGAAGCAAACATTTACCTAGGATAAGATATTTAGCGTAGAAGATTGCCAAAAAAGTTCTGTCAGCATAAATCCACATTTGAATGCCAGGGGGTACCTGAATCCTGATGAGTTGTAGGCCCTGCCAACACCTAGATGTGAGGCAGCATGTGCCTCAATATTTCAGAAAATATGTCTAACATGGTTTTCCACACAAGCTGATAAAATATTATTACCGATGCTCAGACATTTATAATTTTCTGTTTCTGACACTGCTCTGTCAGAAACAACCAATCAGAGCCAGGTGGAGGTTCTTCATGCTGTCAATCACTCATTTGTACACGCTGTTCACTACCTCCCCCTTTCTCTCTGCTATATGGTACAGCTTCTTCCCAATGTCAGAACCTGGGAGCTCGGGCTAGTTGGCATGACCACCAATGACAGTGGACAAAGGTAAGTTGTCATTAGCACATTTAGGACACTGGTTGTTTTCGACCATGAGTGGTGCATTTCTTCAGATAGCAATGGGAGAAGATGAATAAACTCAGTCTTTTCACAGATTACCTGTTTCATATTATACTGTCACAACATGACAGTTTTAACATGTATATATATATATATATATTTATAAAACTTACATTCTGCAACTTTAAGAATTTTCTGTTGGAAATAGAAAGATTCATAATTCCATTGCTTTTTGCTTATTTCAATCCCAACACAATGTTTGACTGTTAAATTTTTTTTTTCTGAAAAATCTTCTGTGAAATCTCATGAAATTTATGCTGTGTTAGTCTTATTTCAAATTATTTTCTTATCTGCAGAGGTGTTTTTTTTGTTTACTTGTATGAAATAAATTAAGTGAACTCAGTGAAAAAAAGCATCCAGAGGGCAGGGTTTGATTTAGGTATAATTTAAATAATAGCTTCTTTTTTTTGTTAAAAAATGCTCATGTTTCATAAAATGTAATGCTGGACCAAAAGAATCAATGAATATGACTGACTTGATGTTTTAGTTCTTTAAAGGAAAAATAAACATATGATCCCTAATTAGCCACCAGAGAGCAGTGTTGCCCAATTTATGATTTGGCCTTACGCAACTCGGCAAGGCGCACCTGTTGCTGGGCATCAAAGCAGCTGCGAAGCTGGTTGAAATTTGCTCAGCAGCAAGGTGTGCTTTATCACACATCAAGGGACATAAATTGACAATAACGTTCCTTCTAAAGGTTTATACATTTCAAAGGGGATATAGGTTTGATTAAAATCACTTGGTGGCCCATTTCGTGGGATGATTGCTAAGGGATGTTATGTTTTTTGTTTCTGCATCTCACAGGTGCTAGAAACAATATTTCCAAATACATTCGCTGAACCCCCCCTTGCAAGGATATTGAGGTCTGGAAGGCCATCTGTAAAAATTAAACTATGACTCTATTGCCCTCAGATGTCTGAAAAAGATGAATTTTGCTATCAAGATGCACAAATATGTGCAGTGTCTAATAACTGACAGGTATTTTGAAGGTGCAAAATCTGGAATTGCCAAATAAACACCTCACCTTTTGAACTCTGCAAGAAAATACATTTTTGTTCAGAAAAGGATGTTCTAGGTCAAACTTTTTCTGTCCATCTCTAAGTTAAAACAATTGCACAGTTTTTTGTGTTTTTCTTGCTTGATTAATTTTCCTTGTACTCACCCTGAGTAACAACATTTTAACATAACAATGTACTTCTACAAGATCTTTATCAAGTCATTTAACTGGTTAAAGATGGCCTCTATTTTCAGTCTGCACACCTTTGATTATCCAATATTTGTTGTAATGCTGTGGTAAGTCTACTAAAAGAAGTATTTAGTGAATTTTATGTATGAAAGTTACCCCACTTTTTACCCTAAGGAGTGCTGGAAATAGCACCCGTGACCCTGCAAGGTAAAGCGAGTTTAGATAATGGATGACTGGTTGAAAATCTGCCATAAAACTTTAGTTCTTTAGAAACAACTGTGCAAAGGAAAATGTTTAACAAGTTATCCAAACTCTAATAAGTCATGTTGCCATTGTAGTTTCTTTATGGGGTGTTGAGGGGAGATTTATCAAATTTCATTAAATTATGATGTTGGAACATTATGTTTCAATATCATAATAATTCAAATGTATGAACCTGTGAACATATTCTGCAGAAATTTAACTAAAAATTCTAAATGTTTGATTACAAAGAAATACAAATACCTCTTGAAAATGAATTTTACGTAGTTTAAAACTCATCATTTAAGTCACAGGCACATTTTCACTAAAGAATTACAAATAATTTGTATAATTTAACCACATTATGTATGTAATGACATATGACTATGCAGTCAGATTTATTTATTTTTTTTTCTGTGGATAAATTCTGATCCTTTTGTTGGCATCAACCAGGCCAATGCATTGCAATCGCTGAACAGAAACTACATTTCTCCTGACTCAGCGGTTTTACGCGTGACGATAAAATTAAAATCATCTGTCATGGGGGTGGTTGTTGAGGATCCAAAGCAGAAAGAGTTGGCGGGAGGCAGCTGGTGATGAATAACATAACATTAATTTTACAGAATTCAAAACTCTCCTACACAAGACAAGTAGTCACAAACAAAACTAAGCTACCACTGATGTGTAAACCAACAAAATAGCAAAGAAGGAAATTTGAGTTTAAAAGGGGCTATAAATCTACTGAGGGAGCAATCAACTATATTCAGAGAATATAGTTGATTGTTCACCATATGTGAAAGGAAGCAGTGGGAAAGAAGGTCAAAACTGTGTTTTCACAAACACAAACCATCAAAATGTTATCAAAATAACGAGAAATGTTGAAATTCTGTGAAATTGCCTGTACTTACTACACCTTAAAACCCAGGATAGAGTTTAAAATAGGTATTGAGACGTGTCTTAAAATGATGTTATTATCAACAGGCTTAAAAAGAGGAACATCTAAATAAGTTTTCAAAACTTGTTAATTACTCTGTTTTTGTACTCTGTATCGGCAAGTACCTACATCACTTGTAGTCATAAACTGGTATCAGGACACCAATAGCCAAAGTTTTATCAAATGTTACTTACTGTTTAGGTTTCAAAGAGGGACAGCTACAAAACACTGAACGACCGGTTTCAGTTTATTAACCACAAGCAAAGACTGGCTGAAACTCGGTCAAATCTCAGAAAGAGTGAGCTCAAATGCACACACTATTCCGCAGTTAAATGACTGAGAAAGCAAAATCATTAAGTACTACTAATGGTCTAAAAGAATGAGATCTCGGCGTGGTAGGAATGTTGTGACAGAATCTTGAGAGAGCTGTGCACAAATGTGAATCTACAAACCGTAATGAACTGCAGTCACACCGTATAAGAGTGATCCAAAATTCCTCCTGAATGACAAGAGAGAAACTCAAAAGAACTGAAAATTATTTTGAGCAACTTAAGCTAAAACAGATTTACAAATGGAAAACTTTACTTCAAAGTGAAAAACATAATTTGATATTCCTCTGAGGTTGTTTTGACATTTTTACCAGATAAAGGTACAAACAGTTTTTATTAGCATGCCCAGTTGTGAACTCTTAGATTTTTATTTGTGCCTAAGTCTTTTGATATTATTCAAATAATCTGTTTTAATGTAAGCTTTGACAATTTCAGGTACACAGAGGTTCTTTAAGTAATCCAAATGTCCCATAAGAGTACACCATGTTACATGTAGAAAAAAATAACATAATTTGATTTTTTTATTCACTGAATGAGCTGTTTCATTACTCCAAACTATAATAGAGCCATCCACCTCTTTTCATCTTCATCAAATGTCTAAACCACGATAAGCAGGTTGGTCATTTCTCCTTGGACTGCCACTCTAGATATAATCTTGAGGACGGGGGCATGCCGCCTCCTGCATCTGTGTGATGACAGGATAAGCATGGTTGTCTGAATGTCTGGAAGGAGAAATGAGCATCTACTGCAGACATGCATGTGTCCAGACATAATGATAAGGAGGTCAAGAATGGACTCATGTTTAAAATTAAATGTTTGATGTATCAGATGAAAAATTTCCTGTGATTGTTCTTTCTTACTCCTGTACAGTGGGAGAAACTGTTGACTGTCGATTCTGTGGATAGACTTAAATTTCTAAGTATTCAAACATGGAAGTAAATAACTGAAATAAAGTCAGCATGTGAAGTATTTGATGCCCTAACAAAACAGTATGTTGAACTTAGTGATGAACAAAAAACCTTAAGACATGTTTTATAATTGGTCACCACGTTTGCACATGTCTCAGAATACATTTCGGTTCTCCCTTTTTCAGTTTTTCTTGAGGATTGAAATCTGGAGGCAGGTTTGGTCACTTACTGACTGTAATGTGCTTATTTTAGCCTTTCCTTTGTTGCCTATTGCCATATCTTGAATTATTGTCATGATATATTGTGGGTATATTAAAAAGCACCAACAAAGCTTAGCATTTCCACCTCTGAGCTTGACTACTTTGACTGTGATCCTAACATCCATGGTAGGCCTATGTACATAGTTAGCTAGCTAGCTTTATTGCTAACTATTTTTTACGTAATGTGCTATTAGACATTTGCTAGCAAATACTGGCACATTACCTGCTGCAGTTTATATTCCTTAATTTTAGTATGATCAATAATGTATTCTCTATCAGTAGCGTCATGCTAATGCAATATTTATTTTGTTGACATTTGCAATTTCTAATAAAAGTCTTGACTGTAATAAAGATAAGTTACAAATCACTAAAGGGCTTTGTACCTAACGCTAATGCCTTTTGGTCCTATCTTAGCAATAAACCCAATTGGTGCGTACAATTTGCATGCAAAACTTTTTTCAGAATTGTTTCTTGTCATAGACTCTTGCTTTGAATGTATATCAATTTCTTTGGATGCTTGTTTTCATTTGAAGAAAAACAAAGCCATTTTAGTAATTTTGTAACGTATGCACATCAGGATTTGGGGATTTTTCTAGCAATAGACTGAACAGACAGTCTTTCTGATTCCAGTGGCACTATCAAACCCTGGATTAAATCTTGATCTGGGAACATTTTAAGCATCCTTATATGTGAAGAAATTTGACATATGTCAAGATTTTTGTTTTCCAAAACGACAGACTTCTAAGTAAGTTAGAGTTAACATCAAAGCAAAGTCTTACAGAAGAAGAAGAAGCTCTGTCTTGAACAAGAAACTGTGAAAATAACAGCAAAAAATATATATTTTTAATGATGGTTCTCTAAGCTGCCGGTCTTCACCCTGATGTTCTGTTTTCCAGGCACTTCCTGGGCCTGATTGCTCACATGCTGTTCTAGGCAAGATACAAGCCTCCCTGTAAAGAAGGATGCCTCCTGTGTGGTGCCAAAAGAACTGTTGTTTCCGTTTATCAGCTTACTGTGAATTTACATTTTAATTGGATTCTGATGTTTGAGCCAAACTGTGCTGAGTTCCTTCCTCATAAAAAATAAAAAGCTCACGGGCTTGAAGTGAGAGTCCGTAGAAGATGACAGGCAGTCAGAGCCGTTCACACTGTCTTTGGGGAACTCAACTTAGCGTGCCAAAATCACTATATTTGTAATCCACAGGAATATCCTTGGACTGTGAGTGTGAAGGAATGCTTCAAAACTATTTTTTACATTCTATCGCTACATATAGGCCTGTATGTAGTATATAGTCAAGCTCTTCTTAAGCTTTTATGAAATAGCAGGCATATATTCCAATTGTGAAGCTCCAGAGTTGTGTGTGTGACTGCTTTGTCTGTGCTTATAGATCACACACCTGTCACTAGTCAAAAGCACTAATTAGTACAGACATGTCCTAACTCTCTTTGATGTGGCATGTTGCCTAGCTAAATCTGTCTGAAAAGATGAGATAAAACAATATGACTCGTCAGCAAGTCTGCGTTTGGTCAGCCATAGCCCTGCAGACAAATACTGGTGTGAGACACATACCTTGCAAATGATTTTGGAAAATAGACGGATCCTAATAAACATTAAATGAATTATACAACGAATATTGAAATATTGCAGAGGCTGGAATTTATCGCTTCACACAGTTGATGCAGAATGAAACAGCAGAGAATAATATTAAATAAATAGATAGACAGCATACAGACAGATATTTAATTTGAGTATTTTATCATGATTGTTATAAGAAAAAATGCAATTCTTGATTCCTAATGAAAACCTTTTTTTAAAGAAGGTTTTATTGCTCCAGTGGCCTTTACTGCATGCTAAAGTGGGTAATGAGAGAAGGGGTGACATGCAGCAAAGGTCATCAGGCCAGGATGTGAACCTGTGACAGCCATGTTGAGGACTAAGACCTCCATTTTCGGATTGTGCACCACTGCAGCGTCCCTGAAAATCTTTTTAGTCAGTTTTTCCTGTCTCAGCTGTATGCTGATTTCATAAGCTTCTGAAATAGATTACAGCTGCATTTAGTTAAGAAATAGTCAGTGGGTTGGTGCAATTATGGGGTGTGCAGAGCTTTATGCATTAGACCTACACTGGTTCAACTGTTCCTTCAGCAGGAGATTTTGAGTGCCACACACCAACCACAAGTCTGAGTCTCTGCTGTGTTTAACCTGATTTATAGTTTTTGCCCAGGTGAACACTGAGGTCTTTCTACTCCTTCATCACCTCCTCTTCCTCACCCATGAAGGAAATACTCTTGTTAATCAGTAACCCTTAGTAACCAATGTGGTCTGAATAGTTTTACATATAATTTATCTTGGTAATTATTGAAACAAATCAAGAAAACATGCTTCTGAAAGGAACAACCTTGCTGAGATTTCTTTTGTTTATGCCTTCTGCCTTACATGTTTCAGATCATCAAACAACCTACATTTTTGGACATCTGAGTTCAATTTCACAAACCCAACCTAGGCATATCTATTACAACACATGTCCAATCAAAAAATCCACCAAAAACAGAATCTCTCCAACAACATGAACTAGGTTGAAACATCTCAAAAAGCAACAAATCATGTTGCAATCTAAATAAATTGAAGTATATTACTCTTTCACGTTGAGCCAGATTGGTTTGGATAGCTTGTTCTCCTCAATAAATGAAGCTATCATTTGGAAACAATTTTTATTTGTATTTGGTCAGGGTATCCGTGTCTGAAAGTAACATTTATTTGATGACCTGAAACAGTTAATTGTGATAAAAATAAAAATAAAATGAAAGGGGGCAAAATTCTGCTACAAATATTGCTTTACAGCCCTATAAATAAATCTAAGGAACATATTTTGGACAAAACACAGCACCTCAACAACAAGAGGACTGAAGCATACAGACCAGGTCTGACTTGAATATAAATATCTTAACTAAATTCTACGGCTGTATAGTCCTGTGATCCTGCATCACTTTAGGGCAACAGATGCAGCACCAACATAAACCACAAACATCTGATAAAAAAACTCTGAATCTTTGACCTCTAACCTTCTTAAAATGTACTTTCTGAATAAAACTGTGTTGCATTGGCAGGGATGATCTCAATAAAACCAATAGTCATCTGGTGATCAGACGGTTATGAGTTTGATTGAGCTGTTGATTAGAAAAGCATTATGTAAGCCCAGCTCATTATAATATTTTAATGTGCCGTGGCACTGTAACAACAACTGAACATGTTTCAAACCTTTTAAAAGCTGGGACTTTTAATAAGTTTGAAATGAGATATTTTATAGCTCAGTGTCGCATCCTGGTAATCCACTGGTATGAACATGTGGTTCTTTCAGTTCAATAAAACCCCATTTTATGTTTCCAATTTACTTACTACTGTGTCTCTCCACTGCATGCCACAGTGGAGAGAAGCTCCTAAAGATACCTCATTGATTTGTAGAAAGAGGTAATCAGCAGTTTGATTTTTTTCAATTTTTCACTGGGAAATTATGACACCTGAGAACAAATTAAACGCGCTATGACAAACAAACTTGCAACTGGGAAGTAAATTTCAAGGTCAGATCAAATAAATCATTTCAGTGCTTTTCCAGGGTGAGTAGTAGAGACTATTAGAAAGAGATTAAAATGTTAATCATGTTTGTTTGAGCAACACTCTGTTCTTAATAAAGCTGACTCATTTCAATACTGTACTGCTCTCTCTCATCTGGGAGAATCAAGAGCATAAATTCAGCATCAAGTACAACCAATTTCTAGAAGTCCTCTGGACTGTAATTGCTTCAAGGGTCACCTTCCTGTGAATCTGCTTCAGCCAGAATCGATAGATGCTTCTTTTCCTCTCTCCTTTAGTTTGTACAAATACAAATGGGAATGAAGTATTGGTAATGGACTCTAGCTGTGGCATTAAGCACATCAGGTTTTTGGTGTGACACTACAAAACATTATATCTTTGCAAAAGAAATGTAGATAAGAATTAATTAACTGATAATGGCACCTATTCAATGAATATGAAAGCCAGCGCAAAGAACTGAAAGGCCACGAATGTTGAAAAACGGTTATTCTTGACTGAGAGGAAGAGAAGCTAATTTTATTCCGTCTGATTACATTTCACACTAGGATGGCATGAATGCTGAGTAATCCTAATCACAGCTTCCAACAACAATGAGCTGAAGCAAGGAGCATGGATTTCATCATGTTTGTTTCAATATGTATCTCGCTGCAGGCTTTTTAGGCAAAACACAACACCTGTCATATCAGAGCCTTTCATCGCCTTTTGATAGCCACTTTTATTTACTCCTGCTCTCCGTCCAAACTCTAGCTGGAGACAGACAACGGAGCAAATCTGTGGCAACGCTGCCACGAAAACCAAAATTGTTTTTGGAAAAGTAAACTTAACAAGTCGTGGAAAAACACACCAATTTACCTTCTTGTTTGCAAAGTCTTTGATCAGCTTTTTTCCAGCTGGCCAAGCTAGAGCATTTTATCAGCACTGTCCTTGTCTCTCACGAAGAAGAAACAAAGCGCTCTATTCCATTACACTGTAAATCCAATCTCATGCTTCACGCTTTGCAGAAGCGAAACAGAAAGGAGGAAATGAATGAGATGGCATGGAGAAATGTTGACACAAATCCTACAATCCCCGTGGCGACATTCTGCGGTCATTAGGGTGCAGTTCGAGTATTCTGAACAATTAAGCAATCAATTTAGGAGTTTATGGTGTTCCATGTAGCTATTATGGTAATGCATGTATTGTTGAAGTGAGAAATGTGTGCTTGACTCGACAAGGCAGGCATCAGAAATAGGTGGCTTCTACATATTTTTTTTTCTGTTTGGTTGTTCCAGTCACATTTTTTAACTCTTAGCTTTGTATTATTACTTAACTTCTTATTATTTGTCTGCTCTTTGCCCATTCAGTGTCCCCTTTGGGATCAATAAAGTGATTCTATTCCATTATTTCTCAGTAAATTATATAATTCATATTTTACTGCTTGAAATGTGTAATAACATCTACAATAGGTTTTAGACATGTCAACTGTTTTATTCCTTTCAATGGAGTTATTCACATGAAATTCACTCTTTAAGTCAGTAGCAACCCCAGTAATCTAAACATGCAAGAAAAATCAAAGGAAATTATGTTATGTGTAATAATGTAAATGATGCAAGAACAGAAAAGTATTGAATATAGCTCTGACAGTGCAAATTAATAGCAGCTGGTTTAATCACAGTTAATGGCCTGTAAAGAGGGTTATTATTACCAATTAACTAATAGAAAGCATCTCCTAATGGATAAAAACAAAGAGCTCTTTCAAGACCTTCAAAAGCTTTATGCAGAGAAAACATTAATATATCAGTGGTATTCCCAAACTGAAGCACCATTGGGACTACAATCCAGAGCTTGAAAGTACATGATGTCACGATAAAGCAGTCAGTCTGAAAATAAAAAAATATATATTTATCCAAGAGCCAATGGCCACTCATTGAAAACTTCAGAAAGATCTTGAAATTGGAGTTACAGTTTTTCACTCAAAACGGTGAACAATGCACTTAACTGCAATGGCCTCTTCACACACTTAGAGTGAGAGACACCACTGCTGAGGAGAAAGTACGCTGAAACTAATTTAATTTTTGCCACTGAACTATAAAATAAAGTCTAATTTAACAAGACCAAAACTGAATTCTTTATTCTATTGCTTTGCACACTGTGTTTAGAGGAGGAATGATGCTGCACATTTCACCAAAAACTCAATAAAATAGAGTTAGATGATGAGCATGTCTTGGTGTGGGGCTTCAGAAGAGGGTACAGGAATATTATATGTGACTTTATCATGAATGGGGAAATGTATCAAAACATTCTTGAACGCGAAAATAAAACAATGAAGACAATGATCCACACACACAACCCAGGGTATATTTAAATTGTCTCAGATAGTAGTCCTGGCAATCAAGCTACTTCAATTAAATTGAACATCAATGACCATACAGAAAACAGCTGTCAAAACTTTAAATATTTGAAGAGTCTTTAGAATTATTATTACAAATTAGGCCCTAACACTTTTTTTTTCTCAAAATGTATTAGATCAATTTCATAAAGATTTAATCCTTCCCTGTGCCATTTCATTTTATTACACAATTTATGGACTAATTTGTTTTTGTTGGTCTTTGCGTGTGTGCCTTTCAGGTCAGCAAATCCTACTAGACATAAATTTACTGAGGAAAAACCTTAGCATTTTTAATACTTATTTTTCCTGCTTCATATCTAGGAATGGTCTCACCACTGAGGACTACTTAGCAAACTCTGATCATATAAGAATCTCTGGAAATGATTGGTTTGAGAATGAATGAGTACAGAAGCCCTGCTTTATTGCTCTCTAAACACTAATGAATCTGGTGAACGCTTAAATTATGCATAAAGCATGGGAAATAAATGTTAATTCTCTAAATCTGTTGCAAACAGCTTGTAATTTTCATTAGTCTATGTCTATGTCTTAAATGGTTAAAAGGAAAATAGCGCTGAAAAAAAAAAACACCCCAGAAGCTAACTGTATTCTGTGAAAGGAAACCAGAATGGCAATCCTTTTTTCACAGCTAGCAAAATGTTTGACATGTAAAACCAGACATTGAACACTGTTGGAGGTCGAGGAAGATTCATAGCCAGCTGCTCTTGTATGTGTTGGTTTTACATGTAAATGGTTCTGAAGATTTGATTTTGAATGTTGAAATAATTCCCAGTGAAGTTCTAAAATTGTTTTTGTTCTTAATGATGTTTGATTTTAATTAAGGTCCTAATATATTTTCCATTTTCCCATGGCTGCTGCTTGGCTTCATGCAGACAAACCTACAACAGAGATGACATAAGGCTCAGTGAACTTGTTGTGTTTGCCACATTCAATAAGTTATCCCTGTTATTTTGGGAGCAGGGAGGAAACCTCGTTGTGACAATTCTGCTGTCTCATCGGTTTTTGGAAGTGTTGTTACAGCAGTTTACACATCTATGGGGGGCCATGTAGGCCATAATTCAATCTGGCATACTCCCATACATATTTTCTCCTCATGCACACATTCATTTTCACTTTCATATACTTATGCTCTCACTCTATAATACATATACTCTCATGGGTCAGCATGAAAAGGAAAATCTCAAAATCTGCAAGTTCTTCTATCCACACTGTCCCGCTTTCCTTCTTATGCTTCCCTTTAGACACGTTCACATTAAGTAAGGTCATAAAACCCCTAATTAGACCATCACAATAATAGCCCTCTGGACATATGAGGATTCAGCAGATATTTGAGATCCTTTGGGTATTGATTGCATTTATTTCTTTTTTTACTTAATTTTTTTAAGGAGAGTTTCATTTACATTCTCTAAGTCAAAATGTGGGCCATTTAAATTTGAGATGGTTTTATTTTTCCAAAAAACCTAACACTGGTGCTTTAATATTGAACATGACATCCCTGCAACCTCTAGCAAAATTAATGGATTTACCATGCTTATTCTTTCAATAAATATAATGAAAATGATAAGAAATGTCTTCATGTTGGTCTACGGTAATTGCATTTTAAAAATGCAAAGGTTAAAAATTAATCTTCAGATAAAGGTTTGATGTTATTTGATTTTGATAATCAGTGAAAAGAATTGAGTTGTGCCTTAGTCATTTAAATTGACAGACTTTGGTGCACACTTGGTGTTGCTGGTATTACAACTGTGATTTGTTTGTTTGGAGTATTTATTTGTTTATGAGCTACTTAAATTGTAGTACCACCATTTTGTTTAAGGCTAAGTTGTTTTTATCATCCATTTCTGGACTTTCTTACTTCATGTAGAGCTTAAATGTAGCTAAATTCATCTTTTCCATTCTTGTCTGGTCAAACAGGAACAATGAAAGTATTTGTCTCCCTTATTTTGTTTTGTTTTGTTCACTTTCCCTGTTTCTCTGCCTGTAACCTTCCAGAGGCTTCTCTTTTCAAGTACTCGTAAGAACAGATTTTTTCTGTGAAAATCCAGAGAGTGTGCATCCCATTATTATTCACTAGGGAACCTCAAACACATCAAGTAAACCTGTTCTTTTATCTGCTATCTTATTCATAAATTATATGAATGTAGATTAAACCCAAAGCCTCACCCATCCAAACATCAAAGTATTAGATATTCAGACACATCGTTTCATTCTTAAGCTTTGTGTTCCTATTGTCCATCCTTATATTTGTTGCTGGTTGGCAGGCTAGTCAGTATTTATTTTGAAGTATATGTTAGTTATAATAATAAATATACACTTATTTGTAGTTCATGATGATTTGCTTATAGTATTTGGATGCTGTGTACATCATCTTTGATTCAAGCAAAAATCACAGCACTGAGAAAAAAATAAACTCCTGATATGTAATAATAATAACAACCTTTCCCTGGAAGTTAAAGGAATTATGTCAGATTGATTGATTGTATAATTAATTGTTCAATAGTATAACTTTTTCCCCATTCACCTCTACAGTACAGTAGCATTAACAAGGACATAAGGGCATTTATTTTATCCCCAATTAATTTTTATAATAGCATTTCATTCATGCTAATATTTTGTTGAAATGCTGGAAAGGTGGGCTGTAATGGCAAATAAATGACAGCTTCAAGGCTGGCTGCTGGGTCTGACATAAGCAGTCTACATTAGTGTTAAAAATATCCAGATGAATGTGAAGTACTGTTGTAAAAGTGTCAAGGAAAGTGATAAGTAAACAGCATCAGCAGACAGTCTATGTTTCTTCTTAATGGATTTTATTTTCTGACATACTGGTTCCCTGCCATCCTACAAACCTTTCAGTAGCCAAAATCTTACTGGTTTTGTACAGAACTTAAAACACAATTGCACCTCATTAGTCTGTACCATTAAAAATCAGGGTAAAGCAAATAACAAAATCTAAACAAAGAAGCATCATTAATCTTATTTACAAACTCATTTACAAAACTAAATTATCTGCAAAATAAAATACTTAATACAATACAATTCAAAAGCTTGCTTTAAATACAATAAACTAAAGAAAACCCTCCATTTTGTTGTACCTGGTGATGCAATCAGTGACATCATAAACCAATATGACAAACAGGAAGTGCTGGGCCGGCCTCTCAATACACCCGTTCTGGATGTAGGACTTGAACAAAGGGACAAACAATGGTGAGTATAAACAAAGAAACAGCCAGAAGTAATTTATCTTGTAACAAAAGAAAAATTCTAAATTATTTAAAAGTTCAGTAGTGTTAGCGCTAAATAAAACTTGTGCATGGATGTATACTCCAACACAATGCTACCACAAACAAACTTGGGATAGTATGTGAAGCAAAATTAGAACAGAAACATTTAAACTAAAGCATTATGGCCAACTATAAAAAGATTAAATGAATTAGAAATCCTTTTAAGGGACAATTGGTACATAAATAGAATCTTCACCACTGTGTCACAATGAAATATCAGTGAACTACTAACATTTAGTGTAATATACAGTTTTCTCTTACATGACAATCGCTATAAATTAATCCCTCTGTTCAAAAACTTCCCTGCTGATCTATACTAACAGGGAAAATGACCAGAACGCTAATTCTAAAATCTTCATGTAAAGCACATATATTCTTGGATTTCATTATATGAAAATCATTTCCATCATTATTATTTTGCTTATTACTATTACCAAAGTACAGTTCAGAACATTTTACAGGTTTGAATGTGTTTTTAAAAATTCGTAAAAATACGCTTAAGTGTCTTAGCTTGGGCAAATTGTCATGGCCCTCACTCTCTCAGGTGTACCAAAAACCTCAAAACATGACACAAATGCTAACGAGCCAGTAAAAAAATAAAATGGCAAAGAATTGATAGAGATTGTGAAAAAACAAATTCTGGACCTTATCAAATAACAGATACACAAGACATTTTTGATCAAATGAAAATGGAAAATTTTGATAGACATTAAAATGGGAAAGCTTGATACCATGACACATCTAACAAGTTTGCCTTTTTACTAATTCTGCCCATATTGTTTCAAAGTTTTTCATGTGTCTTTCTATTTTTTCTAGTACTCAAGCTTTTGCCTAATCCATGATGATTAGTTTGTTCAGCTTCGACGGTTGTTACATTCATGGGAGCTTTAATAGAAAAAGACGTTATACTTTAAAAGAAGCCAGATAGTGTCTCTTAATTTAGTCCAAAATAATTCAGCATGGCTGCTGCTGCCAATTTAGCCATTACAATCGTTTCAAAGTCTCTTGTTCTCCTTCAAATTCCTGCTTTCAGACATTTGAACACTCTCCATTTTGACTTGACCCTGACTGAAGGGCTTAGACATTTACTTTCATCTTTTCCAAAGGCATGTCTCAAAGATAGGAAAAGCTGAAAATGACTCCTGGAGTGAGGGAACTTTTAAAGCAGAAGCCATAAAGGTTTAGCTTTTTTTCAGAATGGTCTGAAATTCTGGGAAAACAAGCCAATTCCTCCATTAACTAATGCTTTTTGGATTGTTCTTGCTTCATAACCTTCTATTTTTGTAGGCAGAGCAGCACTTAAAACTGCTTGAGAGGAAACAAATGTCACATCTCTCTGTATCTCTCTCTCAGGTGTATGGCTATGTCTTCTTTGATAAATGGAATAATAAAACTGAGACAACCTTCTTGACAAAATTCTTCCCAGCTATGACTTCTAGCCTTCAACACGAGAGCCGGTAATTGAAATTAATTAATTTGTCCAACGTGGGACGAAAACAATCACAGAGGCGTCCCCTCGCCTGTCAACAAGGTTCGTTTCTCATGAGAAGCATGGAAGGCGCGTTGCAGTCCTTCGCTACTGGCCGCTACGGGAGAGGGGCAGACATGATGGATATCTATATTTCTAATAGAGCACACTCTCTAATAAGTAGCTATTCTGCATCTAGGCTCATTATTAAAGCAGGGTGTAGATTACAGAGAATAATAAGAAATTATAATATCCCAGTAATGAGTTTGATTAGTATCATTTTATACGTGTTTTGCTTGCATTTGTAAGACTTGGCAGTTTTCTCTTGGGTGCCGTTTATGAAAATCAGTCTTCAAAAAGCTATTTTGTACTTTATAATGCTTTGCAAAATAAATTTTTCAAGGTGCTATCTTACAGCTAAAAACTTCTGCATTTTAAAATCTAATTGTGCATAATTGTGATGTGGAAGTTAAACATCTTCTTGGTTGAATATAAATCTGAATGAGAGTGCCTTGTGTCTATAGTCAGTATCCCTGATTTAATTCTTTGTAGAATCACCTACGACTCTTTCCCTGTGGAGACATTCCTATGGTCTATGGTGTTCAGGATGATGTGCGTTGTAGGTTTTCTGTCACATCTGCCATATATTGCTTTGCCGCTGCACAACAATAAATATGAATATGATTTCTTATTGTTTTCTTTGTGGAGTGCATCAGAAAAAGTTTTGCTGTTGACAGGTTCCTCCTTGCAGTTCCTCCACAGGCCTATTGGCTCCTTGGGTGTTCTTTTAGAACAGGTGAGTTGCCATGTGTTGCTAGGCTTACAGTTGTGCCATAGCCTTTTCATTTTCAGAATTAAGGATTGCATAAGATTCAATGACATATTCAAAGCTTGAGATACTGTTGCATAACCTGCGTTACTAATATGGTGACTGATGAAAGCAATTGGTTGCACTGGGTTTTATTAAAGGATATCACAGCAGAAGGGGAAAAGTACAAATGCACACCACATTTTTTAATTATAAAATTTCAGCTTTTTTTATTTGTGAAAAAAATTGAAACCCTTGTATCACTTCTCTTCTACTTCCCAGTTTTTTGCTACTTTGTATTGCTATGCAAGACAAAATCTCTAGTTCTTCTTGAAATTGATCCGTGTCCAAGGAACAAAAGCGCAAGTCAAATCAGGTAGTGATTTTGCAGAGACGTAGCACCCAGCTTTAAAGATCTTGTGTGTTTTTTGTGTGAAATATTACCTTGATCCTTGTGCCCTCCATTTATGAGCACAGAGATGTGTGGATGTGTGCACTCGAGAGGACAGTGAGTGCCATGTGGTGAGAGGTCGGTGCAGTCACCCGCAACCACAGGATGGTGCTGAAGCAAACAAATGGCTTTTCCTGAGCTGAAAATTGGAGGATTTATTTTTGTTCCATGTGAAAAGTGATGGTGAACGATTACTCCAGTTCCCCATGGACTAAATGGAGCAGGATGCAGCTTATTCACCTGCCTAATCTATGCTGCTCATAAAGCGGTGTTTTGTCTGTACCCAAAAAGTTTAGGAAGTGACTGGAGTTGAATGAGAATTTACTTGAGGTTAGGTAAAATTTTGAAATATCAGAAACAAGATAAAGTTGAGTCAGACTGATTGTAGAGGGATGGGATGTATTTACATAGAAACTGATTGTATAGTTCAAACTTTAGAAAAACATCTGTACATTCTAACTGAATGTTATCCCCCTTTTAGCCACCACTTAACCCTCAGCATGTTGTATTTTACTGGAGACAGAGACAGTTCTACTTACTTCTCATTGCATTGTTATGCAGCTTGAGTACAGTCATAAGCGTCTGTATTTTTTTGTCTATTTAGCCATGGGCAGATTTTGCCCAAACCATTTCCACTTAAATAACTTTTCAATGCTCAAAATTAACTCCAAATTTGAAATATCCTCCTTGCACACACAGGGGGAAATATCAGCAGGCATCACCTCTTCTTCTCCATTTTTTTTTTGTTAGTTTTTTTTTACACTAAATGGTGAACATCATGCCCAGTAGTCCCATATCTAATTGTGCTCTAAGGCCTGAACCCGCTCCATTTTTTGACATTAATTAATCTGAAGCAATCTCCAAGCCGCCCATGGGGCCAAGACCTCACGCCTCCAAACCTTCAATTCCCATGATTGAATTTCACAGAGTTCATCTCTCCAACCCTTAACTTTGCCACTTTGCTAATGGTGATCTTGGGGGAAAAAAGAAAGGGAGAAAAAGAAGACTCTAAAAGAAGATGGAATATTTCACCATCAGCCATATTCTTTTTGCTATCCATCATGGACCACAGAGGGGAGGACAAAGACAAATACATCCAGCCAGAATATCAGCAGAAAACGAGAGAGATGACCCCCTGGACTCTGGCCCTGCATTTTATTACCTCACTCTGTCCATTTGCTCACTACCTTTTGGATGGATTCTGCCCTAAACCTACTATATAACACAGCCAGAGACCATTATAACAGACTGATGAGGGCTAGACACACCAAGGGTAGGATAAAGATGAAGTAAACTTCCTTATTGATGTTGTGAGCAGTGGCAATTGGGTCCATCTGTTCAAGTGTTATTTTCCCTTGCTATAGACATGTTTCATCTGTTTAAGTAAGAATACAGGTTTAAATATAAAGAAAATATTAACTCGAACAATATGGAATCCCATTCATCTGCATAAACACAGCAAAGGGACACCTGACGGAACACTTCTGCATCTCAGTTGGTCATTTTATGAGAATGGTACTTTTGGGTATCGAACTAAATCCTAATTTGCTCTGTGTTTGCTAGTAAAGTGTTTTCCCTGAAAGCTCATAACATACCCTAATTACAGACTTTTGGTTTCTCGAAACAAAAGTCTGTGAGCAAGGGAAAAAAAACAACAGAGACGTGTTGTTGTTTCTTCCATTTCTGAAACAACAAAATTTGTGAAGAAACAAGCCAGGAAGTCGCTCACTTTCCGCAAACTGAAAACTTAATTTTATTATCAGCGACAGGCTTAACGTTTGGACCAATTTTGGATGAATTTGTCTTTTGCAGTGAATACTGAGATGTTTGAGAAGCAGTCAAATCTTGAGCCATTTTTATTTTATGCAGGTAAAAGATATTCTGGAGTCAGTGTAGTTTCTTTTTAGTGTTTCGTGGAGTCCAAGCTTGGACAGCTCAGATTTACATTAGTGAGGGCCTACGCACAGATGGGTGTTGTTAAAGTAACCGGATTCTCAACATCTCAGTCAGAACCACATATACATGTTCCATATCCTACACACCGATACTTTCAGCTCCATACAATATCCACAGACAAACTTACTTTATTGGCAAAGAAAGCTAACTTTTTCTGCCAGTAAAGTTAGTTTCCCTTTGTTCGGTTCTGTTGCATTTTCTTAATGCTTAAAATACTGCCTTCTCAACATTATGTTGGCATTATTTTAATTTTGTATTTAAATTAAATGTAATGTTTTTATCTTTATTTGTTAAGTGGTTCCAGTATAATTTGGTGTTGTAGAATTACATTTTTTTTTTTAAATATTGTAACATTGCTGGAGCTTTTTGGTGCTGTAATTCTATTATGGCTCTAATTCTGTGCCTCTCACTGTCTCAGGCGTCTCATTGCAGAAGCTGCCTATAAAGATATCACCAGGCTATGAGCCCGAGTTGGAACAGGCTTTGGAAAATATACAGGTTGCAGTTTGCACATTTAGTACCAAAGCTGATTTTATTAACTTCCCCAACCCTGCAATTAATCTTAGAATATTCCAAATCAAAATTTGAAGTGAGACTATCCATTACTGGGAGAATAGCTTCTCTATTATATAAGGTCTGAGACATGTAATCATTCAAGAGGAGTAAAAAGACAATTGTGCATTCAGGGCTTAACACTACTCATAAATTAATTATATTTCGAAAGCTTAGTGAGTTTACGACTAGCAGGATGAGATTGC
The DNA here is from genome assembly GCA_903067095.1 of Girardinus metallicus. NCBI lineage: Eukaryota > Metazoa > Chordata > Actinopteri > Cyprinodontiformes > Poeciliidae > Girardinus > Girardinus metallicus. The sequence goes on from CAEGAE010073879.1 coordinate 165,380, forward strand.
TTAACTTGACATTAAAGGATGCTGCGATGCAATGCAGCGACATTCATCTAGACAGGTTCTTGATCACAACACTTCTGAATCATAAATATTGCATGTTTTGACAATCTCAGAAACATTATCTGCTGGAGTGCATGTCATCTTACCTCAACTCAAGGCCTTTTCAAAAGCTTTGGAGTATATGTGAAAATTCTGATTAAATTTCCAACTGTTATTGTGTTGTTTACATAGAGTATGTTTGTTTTTGTTTTTTGATGGTTGATTGCTTTTTCTCATTGGGATTTAATGCTACAAGATGGAAGTCGTCCATAAAGATTAACCAGTAAACCTCTTTACTTTTACATAAAACACAACAAAAGCCTTGGAGTGGAGTGTGTTAAAAAAAAAAAAAGTGTTAACAATGCTTCAGAAGAGGTTTAGAGCTCATCCCTGGCATATAAAGATTCAACTTCTTCACACATGTCAAAAGTGTTTTGAGAGATTCTGGAGTTTTTTGTTTTTGTTTTACTGAACAATGCTAAGAAATAAAAATCCTATTCATAGAAGAAGGGCTCATTAAGGAGTAGAGTCACCATCACAGTTTCTGCCACATTTATTGGCACTTCTGGTGAAGATGTGTAAAAAGCCTTAAAATAAATGCATATTTTGTAAACAAATAGTCTATGTTGTTTGTGGTAGGTAGTCACAATGGGGCAATTAGTACCAATAGTCCTGGGTTCAAATCCCAATCTGTGGTCTTTCTGCATGGAGTTTTTATGTTCTCTCCATGCATACATCAGTTCTCTTTGGGTACTCCAGCTTCCTCGTACTATAGCCACTATAGATGACGGCTGAATGGATGGATATTTTATCGTTAAGTACAAGAGAGGGACTGTGATGCTGCGGGTTTGTTTATCTTCCAAAAGGAATGGGAACTTTGTGAGAGTGCATGGCAACAAAGACTCTTTGACATTTCTGGAGATTTAAAGAAAATAATCTGGATGTTTCAACAAAGAAGCTGAATTGGGACTTTCAACATCAGAATGATTGAAAATATATATCCAGATCCACAAATGGATCACCAAGCTGAAAATTAGCCAGGAGTATCAATTAATGGGCTGCTTGAGATTTTGATTAAACAAATATTTAGATGTTTTTTACACCATCTTTCCTAGTAGTGTCCAAAATATGTGGTATTCGCTGTAATTTGTTTTTCAGCTTTTGATAATATTCTTCTCCATGTAAAAAAAAAAATATTTTGGACACGTCTATTCCCCTCACTAAACACATCTGGTCAGAATCGAAATGCACTGGAAACTTTACATATCTTGATGTATTTGCTTAAGAACCCTTGTGTCTGCCTGAAAATATGATGGGATATAATGAACATCTGCAGACCTCCACACTCACTGTTGCTTTCATGACCTGGTTCTGAATAGGATGCAGAAAATGCCACAAAAACAGACTGTATGGATAAATACAGGAATATTTAAACATTGTCTCATTTACTCATTTGATAAATCCAAATCTAAAACATCGTTGCTGTTGGTGACACCCACGAACTCACGCTCACCTTACACATGATCTGACACCCTTAAATGTCACAGTGTCATTGCTCAATCTTTCACTCAGTGAATCGTAGCAGGGGAAGTAGATTTGCAGAGTCTTGGCACTACAAGGCCCTGGATGCGTCTGTTTCTGCAAGGCGTGGTAAGGCTGAATGAGCCTGAGAAATCGCATGGCTTTGGCCCTGCTACAGCACGGGAACGGCTCATTGAGTCTGCAGGTATGGAGCTGAGAGTGAGAAATGACTGCAGTCTTTCACAGCTGGCCAGCTCTTCTCCCTCACCCCTTGCTATCTTTTCATAGTCATGCACCTCTGCCCTGTCTTTAAACACCATCTCCTGCTCCCCTTGCCTCACCTGCACCTTCACCTTCGTTTGCAACCCGAGTCAGGCAAAACCTCATGTGTCACTCATTTTTTGCAGCCGTCGTATTTCAGCCTCAATGTGTGAAAATATTCTCTCTGTGTGTCAGTGAGAGGGCATATTTTCTATGTCCCCGTTGGCGGGCTGATTGGCCGAATGTGTTTGCTAGGTGTGGGCTGACCTGGGACATAATATGGCAGAAAACAGCATGACAGATGGCCTGTTTGACAGAAGGAATATGGGGTCTTGGCTATGGTCAACTAAGGATTGGCACGAAAGCACTGAACTTGGCCGGCTGTTAGCATCTCCTCCTTCAATCGCTCTTTACAGTCACTAATAACATGCACATAATTCATCGCAAGTGCAAGAGCTTACAGTCGGTAAACAAAACAACAAATAAATAGAAATGAGAGAAAATGCATTGGAATAATTAGCTTAACACGTCTTTGAACCTGTAGTGGATATTGAAAGTTTCCATGTTTTGTAATTTCAGACCCACAAACGTCAACTAAGCATTTTATGTTTTATTGAAATTTTATGTAAGAGATCAACAGAGAATAGTGAATAATTTAGTTGAAGGAAAATGATAGTTTAATTTTTAGAATCTGCAACTACTGCAACAAGTCTTTAGCTACAAGTCTCTACTTGCGTTTTACATATTGAGGTGTAACCTACTGCCTATCTGGGTTTACTAAATCATTTAAGCTTAGTCAGATTGGGCAGAGAGGGTCAGTGAACATCAGATTTTAAGTCTTACAAAAAGAAAATCTCAATTAGATTTACTGTAGGTTGAGGTCAGGGGTCTAAAATCTGCAGCTCCAGAGCCAATTATGGCTCTTTGACCTCTACACTGTGGCTTTGACAAAATTCAAATCAGGAATGTTTTGAATTCAAAGGCAATAAGAAAGGATGACTTTTGTTCCATCTGTTTTTGTGCTTTATCTGTACAGAGCATCTACAACAGAAGGGATGCAATAGTGCAAGGCTTTTAAAAGTAAATTAATGTTTTTCATTTTCAAAGTAGATGCTTTGTATTTCAAGTGGGCTGCCTATATTCCTGTTTTTTCTTTTGCAAAAGTTTAGTGATTCATTTTGTTGTATTTATTTTGCAACAGAGGAGCAACATTTTTAATGAAAAGGTTGCATAACCTTAGTTCAGACTTTTCCAATAAACAAATACGCTCTAATTGAAGTCACCTTGTTGAGACTATGGCTGTTTTTAAGGCTGTTGCTGACAAAATTAACAAAAATATTTTTATTGTTTTACCTTCTTTTAGTTGAAATAAATTCAGCAAGAGTCATCTTGTGGCGATCTATTGTTTTTGATCATATTATGACATAATACGAAATGTTGAAAGCTTTAAGAAAATGTAATTAATTGGAAAAAAAAAAAGTAGACTCAGTGCACTTTCAATAGAAACCGTAGGATGAGACGCAGCATAGGGACATGATTTATGGCGAGAAGGTGAACTTTGGGAAGCTTCTGCCCAGCAATACAACAATATACACAACTCCAAAGACCTGAGAGCAGTCGTATCCTTGTTTCCATCTGTCTCCTGGCTCCAATCATGAGCTAATGTACCGTCATCCATCTCTGTGTCTGATGGCGCATTCAAAGCCACTCCATTGTTTTTACTGATGAATTCTGCTCACTGTGTGGAGCCAGGCTACTAAAGCCTCATTCTGAAGTTGAGCTGGAGCTCTGTGAGTTTGGCCATGAGGGAGTAAAACATCTATTGTAAAAGAGCAAGCCATGCAGCGTAAAAGGGAGAGAAATTCAATTGATGCGAGGAGAAAAAAGTTCTGGAGGTCACAGCGCTTAGAATGAATGAAAGTATACACACAATTGAACTGATTTCCTAGTGCAAAGTCAATTCTGGTAGTGCGCACAAAAAAACCCTTTTTCTTTCGGCAAGATATCTTTATTCCTAAATCACAGCTGCCTTTAGTTGACATATCTTCATCCAGTCTGCTTTAATATCCAGCAGATCTGCTCTCTCTCCCTGCATCCACCACAGATAAGAAAAGGTTCCCCTATGCATTTCCCAGAGTTGCACAGAGGCCACTTGAAATGTAAATCTCAGCTTTACTTCCCCCATGTGGGTAGCAACATTTTTATGAAAATGACCTGATTTGAATTTAGATGTGGGTACACGGGAGCAGAGGCATCCGCAAAGGCACGTTCCTGTTCAAAATAGAGTCGCATTAACAAGCTGCTGGTGACTCTGCTGTGTGTCCATCAAAGAGGCAGAAACAAGCTGTCTGTCGAAGCCCTGAAGCTGTGGGTCTTTCCAGCTTGATGGCAAGGTGTTAATTTCAGAGCATTCAATCATTAGAGGATGAATGGCAACCGGGGATCTCTCGGTTAGAATACACAACGTCATAACTGCCCAACACTGCTGTTCTCCTTTTGTTGTAGGCCCTATTAGAAATGGCACGGTGACATCTACAGATTTCAAAGTGTTTATTTGCATGATTTTTGACAGTACGCGATTGTGTAGTAAGAGGGAAATGCTACACAGCTTTCAAACTTCTTCATCCAGCGAAAATCTGAAGAGAGTGGTGTGGATTTGGATCAATCTTTCATAGCACCAACCTTGATGGCAATACAGCAGAGCTGCAAGGATTTTGTTGTGTCTCTCCACCTGCTTTGTAGATGTAGACTATTGCATTTTTGCTTGTTCATCTTGAGCAAAAATAGGGTCAGTCAGACAGAATGAAGAGCTGAGCCTCATTTTCTCTATTTTCTTTCTGAATGAATCCTTCATTGTTTATTCCAGGGGAGACCAGTCCAGAGCTGTACTTGTTTACCACAGATTTTGTAAATTGACTACAGGTCTGGACTTTGACAGGGTCATTCTAACACATTGATATAACTTGATGTAAAACAATTTGATTGGAAGTGAACATATAGTCACATGGAGTGGCGGTATGTTTAGGGTGTTTTTCTCAAACTGTTTTTTTCTCACTTTGTTTTCATAACCAAAACAAAGTGGTTTGCTTTGGTTCCCCACATCAACTAGTGACCAGCTTTTCTGCTCTTGCTAAAGAACAGCATATCCGCAGACGCTGCCACTATTTCACAGTGGGTGTGATGTGTTCACGGTTATGTGCTACTGGTGCTAACTTTCCAGTATTTTGCATGAAGACCAGAAAGTGCATTCTTGGCCTTGTCTGACCAGAACACATTCGTCCTAACTGCAAACAACATTGCTTAGGAACTTTTTTTTTAATTATTATTATTGTATTATTCTTGCCATTCTTCCTTGAAGTCAGATTTGTGAAGTGCCACAATAAAAGTTGTTTTGACTTCTAAAAGCAACTGTGGGTACTAAGAGGTTTAAATATTCACATTTGTGCTGACTTTGAGTGGCCCTTTTGTAACATATGAATTTGTGATGTAAATCGTTCAGTTTTAGCTCTGCTTGTATGTTTAGGAAATCTTCCTCCTGTTTTCAAGTCTTTTGTGGCCTGTAATGAAGGACATACCCACAACATGATGCTCCCATCACCCTAGTCCACAGTGGTAGTGGTGTTTTCAGGTTTTTGTTTTCAGCCTCACTTAAAATTTCACATGTAAAATACGCCTCTGGTTTCATCTGACCAGAGGGCAACTGTTGTGGATATGCACGAAAGGCTAACTTCCCTAATAACACTGAATCTTTAAAAGAAAAAAATATATATATTCATCTGAATACGTGGGAGAACAAGTGCGCAGTACCACAATGTGAAGTTTTTCACCGCTCTACAACGCTGACGCACGCCATTCTTTAACACTCCCAGGGTTACAAGAAGCTTTCCCATGGTGCTGACCTTTAACCAGATTAAATGTGATATTGCCCCCAATATATCACAGTAAAAATCTGGTTTCACAAATCTCCGTCAATCCACTTGTTGCTCCATCGTTGTATGGTCTTTACTTATTTCCCTCCACCTGCAGGATAGCTGTGCGTCGCTGCCACGTCTCTCCTCCCCGCCGGAGTGGACGCGCGAAGTGGGGGCGCAGTGCTCAGCTAACAAAAACCTTGCTCCTGAGCTGCGCAGCTTTAACTGAAAGCAGCATTGTGGACACAGCGCCCACCTCCGCTCCTCTGGCTGTGTTTTTTTTTTTCTTTGCACAAGCAGTCATTATAGCTGAGATACAAAAGTTTTATTTTTCTTTTCTTCCTCTTTATTTCTTGCGTTTTCAAGGTGCAAGTGCTTCTTTTGTTTAAAAGCTCAACACGACACGGAGTGAAGGCATTCGGTGCGTGGCGCAGCGCGACAGTGCGGTGTCGGATTACGAACCGTGCGCCGGGCGGCTTGGTCCCGGTGAGCGCTTCCCAGTGTGGCAGAAATAGCACACTTGGCTCCGGAGGGACGAGACAGCACAGAGGAATCCCTGTAGAGACAGAAGGAGTTTTTGTTTTTTAGCACAATTATTTTTGAACGTGGTCGTCATTCTCAGAGACAAATAAGCTGTAAGGATATTTCATCTCCGGCTCCTCTTCATTTCCAGTTGCCCCTCCACTCTTCTCACTGGGACAAGACACGCAGATTTGCTCAGTGCTAGATGAACGGGAGTTGGGCACTTTACTTGGTAAGAGACAAAAGCGTTATCATTATGTTGTGCTCATATACGTGTCTGCTTCGTTGCTAATATTTAAAATTTTGAACATTCTCACGTGGATTGTGCATCAATTACCTGCTAAATACGCTCACGGTTTTGTTTGATCACGATTTCAAGTCAATTTCAGATTTGCTGATGACATCCTGTTGCTATCTAGCGATGCGCCGGCTTAAAGCACCAAACATACACCCGCTCACGAACCACCCATAACAAAGATAATCAGTTTTAGAAGTTTTTTCCTCATGCCTTTCAATTACTGACCACATGGTGGTGCTGGCAGAGTGCAGCCATCACCATAACAAAGCTGAAGTCTACTCAATAACACACTCACAGCTCTGTCTGGCTTTCCCCTTTCAACTCACATCTTAATTCTTAAGTTGTTGGTTTAAACAGCATTGGTAGGTTGGGGTCAACTCATTTTCCCCTTATATAGCACCAAATTATAATGAATGGGACTAGAAGAGAAACATGTTCAAACTCCAAATTTAGATAAAAAGTGGATTCATTCAAATAGAATCCAGTTAGACTGCTACATTCAGACTTAGATATATTCAGTCCAATACCCTCGTAGATATAGAACAACATGGTCAAGGTGATCATAAAATGGAAAAAGTTAGCTACCAGCTGATTGTATCAATCATAAACTTTGCATTCATCCCTCCTCCCCAGAAGGGACCTTCCTACCTTGTAGTTTTTTTTTTTTCCGTTATGCTCTTTGGTTATGATATCACCTGCCATTACTCAATAAAATAAATGCAACATCAAATTGAGGAGAACCAGTATTTAATAACGGCTCCAAAAGATATCTCACAGAGGATAAAGAAAGACCTGGATAAAAAAGGAATAAAAAATAGCTGTTTACTTTTGATTTGTTTCAGCATCTGAACATGAATTTATTTAGATAAATATTAAATAGTTTTCTGTTGTATTTTGCTTTAAGTATGTTCTAGGCTGTTAATAAAACAGAAACAGGGTTCAACAAATATGATATTCTCTCATAAAATCCAATAATATGACATTAAATAAAAAAAACTAACTAACTTCCTTTTAAATATAAATTTAGTCTGTTTTTGCTAAATTTGTCAATCGATAAATTAAATCAAGTTTTACGGGTTAGATGTCGAACAGAATTTATTGCCCCATTGAAAGACTCTGCATTTATTCAGTGCGAATAAATGCACATATTTTGTATTTATTTGCAACTATTGCATTTCTCCTGAGCACCTCAAAGTAGTCAAATTATTATATTCTAGCAAAGAGCTACCCTTGAATTTGTTAACTTGTGGTTTTGTTAAACTATTCAGGACAGAATGAAAATTTCATTCCAGCATTTCGTAGCCTGCAAATTTGAATTTAAGAGTGTGATTCACATGTCTAAAAAGCTCATTGATGCAGCCTTCATAAACTCTTTGGGGAGATCAGCGATAAAATGTTAAATTAAAGGAGATAATGCATATAAATGAAATGCTATGCATCCGTTTGTGCACAGCTGCCCTGCGGCTTTGTCCCCACAGCAGTGCTCATGCTCAACGGCGTATAATTGAATGGATATAACTGTTTACTATATCATTTATGACCGATTGTTTTTCAGACCTGAGGCATGCACCTTGTAACATGAAAATGATTACTGGGTATAACTGCAGAGCCTTCAACAGCCTTCTTTTGGGTATTCAGTTTTTATTTTTCTCTTTTTGTTTTGATCACGGTGTTAGGCTTGATACCATGAACTGTTTAATCTAATCTTAAAGGCTCAGTCCCATCACAGTGTTTATCCCTGATCCCTTCTGTCATCACACTGTGCTCACCGATAGAAATACAATAGGAATACGTAAAACGTAACCTGGCTGCCTCTCAAAACACAAAATATTACTCTTAGGTAAATTGTTTGCTCCAAATTGCCCCCTAGGTATGAGTTTGTGTGTGTGTGCATAGTTGTTTGTCCTGTGTTGCCCTTTGATGGACTCACGACCTGTCCAAGGTAAAGCTCGTCTCTTGCCTTGGAGATGGGCAGAAGCCCCCCCATGACCCTTTACTGATTAACAGATTTAGACAATGGAGAGACGGATGGAGGTCTAGAAGGCAAAATTATTTTCACTCTAATGTCTAGGCCTTTTCTGGACCGTGAATGCTAAAATTCTTTGGGAACATTGAAAACGGGAACAAAGACTGAAACCACAAATTCAGTTTTAGTTAGAGTGTGATTACATCCATTTTCAGAAGACAGGTCAGTTTATATCGACGGTGAGCTTGTTTAAAAATAAGCAAAATTGCTAAGTTGAAAATAATTAGAAAAATTTGATGCTCTCAGATTTGATTACGTTGGATTTTTACAAAAAATAAATGGAGTGAACATTTTTGGCAAGTCTGATGTGAATTTTGAGACATTTTACAAGCGGAAAATTGCACATACGCTAATAACTATATAAATACCGGTACGATTTATCCAATCAAATTGAAACTGGCACACTTAACAACTGTAAAAATTGTCTTCCCGGGTACACAGTTGCATATTCCTGAGTACTTAGTGAAGAACGTTGTTTGACTAGCAGCGCTGATATTTGCATTGCGATGGCAGATTGCCCTAGCACTCACACCAGCACAAACACAGCAATTAGCCCTAGCCAGGAAGAACTCTGTGATGAAAATGATCCCGGTGGCCCCGGCAGCCCACATGGTAACTATGGAAACCCACAGAATGACAAGCCAATTGTTGTTGACCTTTGTGATCCGGCGTCTCAATGGGGGTCCGGCCCTGCTGAGAGTGAGAGTAAAAGGCATAATCATGCACATGTAAACTAAACAGTCATTACCCTATGGCCCCAGAGTGTTCTTCTTTGAGAGCCTTTTGGTTAATTATTTATCTGGCACCAACAAAGTAGAATTTTTTAGGATGGTTGGTGTCTGTTCGCCCTGCCTTCACAAAGAATTTGACTTTATTGGCTGAGAGCTGCATGACAGAACCAATTTTACTACATTTCTCCCAGTAGGCGAATTATTCCTCCTATGCAAGTAAACTTGGAGACTCAAACAATAGTTGAAGTGGTTTCTGTTGCTTCCTGCTGGGTTTTGTCCTCTCATTACCCAGAGGTATTTGTACATCACAGCCACTTTGTCATCATTTAATTCCTCCCTTCTTTCTTCTGATAGTTGAGGTTTCAGGCTTGGTGTGGACCCATACTGTACCATGCAAACGTTTTTTTTTTTTTTTTTTTAATTTTGTTTTGTTAGAACAACACAATTCTATGTATTTTATAAAATCTACAAACCTTTGGGATTCATTTGTCTTCGGCCCCCTGAATTGGTATTGTCATTTTTTTTCTCACAAAATACCTCAAGTTTAACAAGATCAGATGGTGAGTGCTCATGAACATTGATTCCACAGATTCCTGGTTTGATTTAAGCCTGTACTTTGACTGGGCCATTCAATCACATAGAAATGCTTAACATCAACTATTAATTTCTTAATCATATTTCTGGCTTGTATATTTGTGGTTGTAACATGATAAAATGTAAAAGGTTCAACGGGTATGGCTTTTGTTTTGATCTTTAGCACATTTTTTTGTTTAAGTGTGCAGCACTGAGTTTTGATACCTTCCTGATTTATTTCCACATAAATGAGAAAGTTGCAACGGTGTGTGCAAACATTCCCCCCCCCTCCTTTTATTTCTGCTATTGTCTGTCATTTTGAGAGATGGTATGGTGTTTCTATGGCAACTCAAAGGTTTCCCACAGTGAATTTGAGAGCCTGTCCGTCACAAAGGAAATGAAAGTTAGTCATTCACTGCATTTTTGTTTTTTTGTCGCCAAAAAGGAAATTATCATATGGCAACAACACAGCATCTGTTGTTTATCCACACAAACCCGACATGACACTACACTTGAAACCAGATGTTTACATACACTGTTGAAAGGACGCATAAGCCTTTTCCACAATCCTATGAAATCCTAAGGAAAGGTATGTACTTCTGTCTTTGCAGAAAGTGATGAAAAAAGTCAGTTTTGTAGAATTTAGTTAGAAACCAAGACCTAAAACCTACAAACTTTAATCTGATTTAATTTCAGACATCGAGGGGGAAAAAAGGAATGTGTACTTGTGTACAGTGTATGCAAATGTCTGATTTCAGCATCATCAATAGTGTTCCATCACCTTCTCTCAGAGCTAGTTCTTAATGATTTGATATTTTTAAAGAGTAAGGGAATATTTAATGAAGTCATAAAAGAAGGAAAAACTTTCAGAATTGCATCAGACATGAGCAAGAGGTGGGACTGACTTGATGAAAAGTGCTCATGTATCAGACAAAACCGCACGCAGCAGTTCTCTGATGGGTCGCATCCTTGTTGAACAGGCGGGGGGGGAGCACTGTAATTTCACACTGCATGTTAAACAGCACAAGAGCAGGTGTTGGAAATTTGACTTCAGAGACAGAGGAAGAGAAACGCAGGCAGGCGACACACACAATCCTAGACCCACTATTATTATTGTCATTGGGTTCGAGCGCGAATATCTGCGATTTTGAGTGAAACATCCAGTTTTCATGTCCAGATGTCAGAGGGAATTATCTCCGTTGAGCCCGCCAGTCACTCGCCCTGCACTGCTTTGCCACCCTACATTAGCTCTGTCCTCTTCCTCCACTACAACCTCAAACTGAGCTCAAATAGCAAAAGGAGTCTGTCTTTTAACCATGACATGAGCACAGAACCAAAAAGAGGGACTGTATTTGGGTCACGATTAAATAATCCCCAAAGCCTCTCTTTGCGCTCGGGGATCAAGCTGCGAGAATGTTAGAAAGGTTAAAAGAAGAGAGATGGTGGCAAGCCTTAGTGACAACAGAAGTGATTACTGTAAACTTTTTGTTGTTGTTGTTTTGACTTCATTTTCTTCTATATTTGTATCAGTATGAGGTAGGGAAGAGGGATAGGTGAAGAGGAACACAGGGGCAGTAAGAGGGAGGGATGAGGCGTAATGAGCAGGGGTGCAGGGAAGGAGAGGTGAAAAGAGGATTTAAAATGAGAGAATCCAGGATGAAAAGGGAAGATGCTTTGCCAGCCTTTGTTTATTGACTGATCAGGTGCTTTGGGGCCTTTTGGATAGGGAAGTGAGTCATGAGTTTTCACCAAGCGCACAGGCAGACAGAGGGGTTAGTACATGCTTTTTTTTTTGTCTTTTTTTTTCTTTCCTCTGTGGGATGTCACCCTGTAGTAATTCTGTGAAAGATGAACGACTTTCAAGTAGGAATGAGAGGATCATTTGATAGCAGGGCTCAGCTCGTATAATTCTCCTTTTGTAGGAGCCTCTACATTTCACGCTGTGGCTCGCACCTCAGAGGTGAGAGTAAAACTGGACTGCCTCCTGTGAGACTTTAACACTCTCTGCTATGTATAGGCACCACTAAATTAACAGCCAGCTATTACTAAAGCAGGGGCTCAGCTTGTGTTTGCTTTCGGATTTTATATATAAGCAGAGGAAGTGACTTGCCTGGAAACCTTTAATGATTTTTGGTTGAGATGCTCTGATCTTTAATTTAAATGCCATATTTTCCCAAGGAAGAGTTGTTTGTCTTAAATATATAGCCTGGTGCTTATCCTGGTGTCACAAACAAATATATAAAATGTCTCAGCTATGCTGCTACTATTTGCCTTTGGCTGCATTATTATTAAAAAGATTGATAATTACATTTTCTTTCTTGATTGTGTCGATATTGTGTTACAGAGCTGATGAATCATTATGCAGACTGCTAAGAGTAAGGAGGAGGAGGGAGATGCAACAGATTAATATCAGGGGTTTAAAAAAAACTATGGCTGTCACTTTGTCAGTGGTAGAGTCTTTTCCATGTGTAACGTACTTCTCGTGTAGTAATCGCTACACTGGAAATATGCTTTAAATTGAGCAACATTTTTCCAACAGGCTGCCAACTTTTCCCAATTCGCTATGCTTTATTACAGATGGACATGAAAACAAAACAATCACATAAAACAGATTTCCATGTTCAAGCCGTCCTGTTGTATAAACCTCTAGATTTGTTTCCTTTGTTACTCTTGCAACCTGAGATGTCTTCCACTGCTCTAAATGTTTTCAGAAAATACAAGACAAATATCTGTTATATTGACTCTCTGTCCACAATAGCGTAGCCCTGGAAAGGTGGTTTTACACAGAAAGACTCTCTGCAACAACAGTATGTCTGCTGACAACTTGTCAGTAAGGAAGGTAGCTAAATTAATTCATTTCCTAACGTGCATGATTTACTATTTAAATGTACCTATCTAAATGTTGTAAATCATGCATGGTTTACAACATTGTGGGAAGGACAATGTGAGTTAAAACATCCTTAATATGTTTAGCCCCCAAAATCTATTTTTTATTGAATTTATTTTTTTTAGAGTGCTAGTTACATTTTTAAAACAGTGCTTTACTTTTCAACCGCAGGTAGCTACATTGAGTTCTAATGGCCAATATAGGGGTACTGCACAACCACTATGCTAAACCTAAATCATAAATTGTGGGTCAATGACCTTCACCAAATATCCAACTGTAGAATGACATCAGTTTTGGGTGTTGCACCAATATTGGATCTGATTGATCCAATCTGTACTTTTTAGTGTTTTATATCTCTCTGGTATTGCCTCATTGCTTCTTATCTTAATTGAGTGCATCGTTTCAGGATACAGAAAGTGCTTTTGATGTAATGTGTTTAGAGCTACCCCAGCTTCATGTTTTCTGTAGCAACACAAACAGCCAGAAAAGCTCTAATTTGATCAGTGAGAGGATATAAATACAGAAAATCCTTTAATCTTCAGCAAATGAAAACATTTATCTATGCTTTGAAATATTACGCTGGGCTTATCAGAGCAATATATACTGAAAAAAAAAGACGAGTTATAAGATGATACTTTACCCAGCAGATGAATGAGAAAATAAAATCACAGAGCATGCCGAATTCTTTTTATCCAACCTCATGTGAAAGTTTGTGATAACATCAAAAAGATAAAACAGGCCACTACATGCATTTCAGCAAGGGAAAGAAAAAGAGATACTGAGGGAGATGAGGGGCGATATGAAGGCAAAGAGATAAGAACTTCAGTTTCCAAGACAAAAAGGGAAAGAATCTGATTCCTGAATGGAAAAGTAAAGGGTAGGAGAGAGAAAATCGAGGAGATAGAGATGGAATATAGGGAGTGATGAATCAGGTCTGAGGGAAATAATTGTACATGGAGCTTCTCTCAGTAAGAATCTGCCTTGTAGGTCCCTGGATGAGCTGGACAGTTGGATTCAGCTGTCAGTGGGAGAGGGAAAAGGACAGAGAGGCAAAGAGTTTGGCCTGACAGGATGGTGGAGGCACGAGAGAGAGAAATATAAATTTTCTCAAACCTTTTTACTTGTATATTTTCTGTATGCTCACTCAAGACATTCCCAAGTTTCTACACACTGCCAACTCTCATAACCGTAGTCTACTGGATTTTACTCTCTTGACTTTCCCAACTGACCCTCAGGTGCTTTGCAGACTATTTTCCACTTTGGACTTTAGCCCTTAGGCATTTGAAAGAAATAAAGATTTAGAACTTTCTTGCTAATTCTTGGCCATGATTCAGTGGGTATTTATTACTTATTTCTTTATTTTTATTCAAAGGAAACTTATCCACTTAAATAATTAGATATTAAACAAGTCTTCCCGATGTTCACTTTGGCGTTTGCATTACACCGTTGTCTTTCCATTAAACTTCTGCACATGTAAAGATTATAGAGGTGTATTGAAACTGATTATACCTTGGCATCATAGAACCTCTTTTCTACACTGAACCCTCAGGCTTCTGTGACCCTTTGGATAATTTAAAATATTTAAAACTAAGCTGGGTCCTTGTGAAAGATCAATCCAAAATGATGTATTTTACTTTCAATAAATTTATTAACCATTTAACAGATAAAGGCATTCAACATTCATTCCCCTTTTTAACATTTTGTCCCTTTGCAACCTTTTAACATGCCATGCTGCCGTGAAATGTGTTGGTGGCACCATCATGTTTTTCTTTAACATGGACTGATAGTCTAGTCACAATAGATGAGACGTGGGATGGAGCCAAATTTGAGGCAATGCTGGAAGAAAACTCGTTAAAGACGGAGAAAACCTTGAGACTGGGACAACAACCCTAAATATACAGCCAGCAGGATGATGATGTGGTTTAGATCAAAGTGTTTTCTCTTCTTTTCTTTTTCCATCTTCGTTTTTTTCTTCTAAAAAATAGATCAAGGCATTTTATTGTGTTAAAATGACTAAAAGTCTAGACCTTAGCAGAGCGTTGAAGACTTGACACTCTCAAACCATTTTGATGCAGCCTGGAGCAATTTTGCGAATAAGAATGAGAATCACAGTGGACAAATACACCTTTTAGATATTTATTAGTAAAAGCATCTTCGAAACATGTCATTTTCTTCCCACTTGACAATTACGTGGTGTGTTGCGCTGGTCTATCACATAAAATCCAAATAAAATACCTTGAAGATACAGAAAACGTTAGCCTTGAAATTAAGAAATTAAATATGCGGCCACATCTTTACATTTTTGTGACGGCTTCTCAAAACAAAACAGGAAAAACCATAAAAAGCACAAAGTTAAGTGCTTATATTTCATTCACCCTTTGGTTTCCAGAAACTTTCCTGCAATTGCAGCACACTCTCAAGACATGAGACTCTCAAGAGTCATGCTCCTTGCCAGACCAGGATGATTATGGTCTGGCGACTTCAAGACACAATGCTGCCTCAGTTCTGAAGGTGAAACCACATAGTGGACATGTGGTCTGATCTAAACCAACAGTGAATAATAAAGTGTTCATTATTCCCTCTGAATACCCTTTCAGACCATCTTAAATAAACAGGCTGGGAAAAGGACGACCAGTTACAAACCGTGTGGCTTCCTGCCAACATTGAGCTTGTTGTTCTATACATTTAAGCCAGACTTGACTTTGATACATTTTTTTTATGTGTGCATGACAGCAAGTGGTCATTTGGAGCTGAATACTTTTGTGCATAAGTGGGAGTTTTGTTTCAAGGGATATTGTCTTATGGGAAATTAAGTCTAGCCAGGTACTGGGTTGCAGTGATAAGGACGTAAGCTGCGGCAGAAAGCAATACAATAAATCTTTAGGTATTGCTGGGACTGCTGCTTGTTTCTATACACAGTCCAGGGTTGGTTAATGCAGTGGTTTCATTATGCTGTTTGTTAAAACAAGAGAGTTTATGTTCTTCTCCTAGAGCTCTGTAGAGTTCCTCTTACATTCCCTGGAGACATCAATGTTTGATCAAATACTATGCAGAGATCTTGTTCTGCTGTCTTGGTAAAGATTATTTATGTAATGACTATGAAAATACAAAAATTTTAATGCAGATTATATGAAGATACTAAACTCAGAATATTAATGAAAAACCTAGCGTAGGATTTAGGTCATTTTATTCAAACGGACTTTTTACCCACTCTTTTCTGTTGTGCATTCATTGAATAATTACGTGTCTTTCAGTTCTGGACAAGGGGCATTGCTACACCATAATTCTTTTTATTCATTTCCATGTTCATCTGCTGTTGGATTTGCAATTTCACCCATTTTTTTATAACTCTGTCTGGGACGGCTTTCCTCACACTTATGTACACACAGGAGCTCTTATTTTACTCAGTATGTCCAAGTTGCTCTGGCTGCAAAATAAGTACAAATTATCAGCCACCCACCACCATGTTTACCAGTTGCTTTGAGCTGTAGGGATGTCTGCTATGGCCAAACATCACTCTGCTGGTCACTTCTTTTAAAAATTGCATTCTTCCAGAAGTCCGGAACTTTGTTCCCAGAGAAAAAAAGATGCATGTTTTAATGACAATCTATCCAGTCAAACTCTGGTGGTCGTTTTTTTTTATTTTTATTATTATTATTATTATTATTATTGTACTGCCATAAACTTCTATCATTTAACAAACTAACTGAGGTTCATAAAATATGCAGTTTTTCTGGTTAGGTCAAATTGATGGAGTATTTAACTCTCTGTTCAAAATTCCTGATGATATCTTGGATATCTGCCATTGAGTTAAAGCACACACACCTGAATAACTCAAGCCGGCAAGATGCTCGGGTTTTTTTCTCTTACATTGGTGCACACAGTTGATGATGATTTGCTAGTCACGTCCATGAGATAAAGCAATTCATTCACATCAGCATAGCAACATTCTGTGTTATCAGCTATTTGTTACTTTGTAAGACCTATTTTTTGTAAAGGCATGGCATTATCTCACTTCCCCTGTTATTTCACTGAAACACGGAAGAGATGGCCTGTAGTTTAAGGTCTCTGAGGTTACAATTAACATTTGGGAACATCTGGAGTCCTTTGAATGTGTTTTGTGTTTTTATTTTTGATGTTTAATACCCCTTTGGCTGTGTTGGAGCATATTGACGTGTTTATCGCCTGATGCTGAAATGCCATCATTTCTGGCATTCAGAAATGAAGATAGAGATAGGTATAATTGGCTGTTTATCTCACTCTCAATCAATTTTTATCCAATGATTTTTTTAAAAAACTATTTAAATCTAGGATATATGTTCCACAAATTCAGAAAATAATTCATAGGATATATTTTTGAATTGTTTAAATGGAATAAAGTACTAAGTGTGATCATACCAAAATGCTCAAATTACAGCTAAATGGTATAAAACACAATTTTACACTTCACAAATGTTTTCACAAACACCGAATGCATATGAATGATTGTTGGATGGACCTCTATCATAGGGAGCATTAAAGCAGCATTCACACTAACCCTTATGGAAAACTACTCAAGATACTCATCCATTTTCTATACAGGCTTAAGCTTTTCAAGTTAGTGACAGCCTTCGTGCCTTTCTTCATCATCAATAGAGCAAAGGAGAAATATGGGCACACGTGACAATAATTATCTATTTAAATGGTATCCGAAGGGTAAAAATCAAAAACTGAAATACAAGTTTTAAAGAAATACCCCTTTATGAATATTAAACTATTTTTTTTAACAAGCAGTAATGCTACAGTACCTTGAAGACGGGGAAAATATGCCAAGATTCAGTTTTTCAATCTTGAATCAATATGCAGTTCAATGATTGATCTTCAAATAAGATATTTTGTATTTTGTAAGATTAACTTATTAAAAATGTAAGATCTTTATGGAAAGACGCTTTATAGCCACAAAGTAAAAATCTATAAATTAATCATTAACAATCCACCAATTTTTCTTTAGTTTTAAACTTCCCGTGGGAGTTTGCTATGCAAATATACTGCAGTGCTAATATTAGCACTAGTTTT
The DNA here is from genome assembly GCA_903067095.1 of Girardinus metallicus. NCBI lineage: Eukaryota > Metazoa > Chordata > Actinopteri > Cyprinodontiformes > Poeciliidae > Girardinus > Girardinus metallicus. Next base: position 183,201 of record CAEGAE010073879.1, read on the forward strand.
GTGAACGTGTATGCAGAAAAAAATAACGTAGACTAATAAAATACTCATTTTTAATGGCATTTTTAGCTCGGTTAAAGATGAGTTATTTAATTTAAGTATGTCACCAAAAAAGAGCAAATGTAGGATGCATTTACATTGTTTCTCAAATTTGCTTTTGTATAATTTTGACAGCTGTATTGGCGTAAAAAATATTTTCTTAGTCAATCATGTTTTATTTACATTTATTGTAGTTATTTTATTTCATATGTCATGATCTGTGTTGATTATTAACAAATTATCATTATTCTTGTTTCTAAATCATAAGGAAAAGGCAGGGTTGTACCAGTCGTAAGGTGTGCATTGTGTTTTGTTATGTTGTTTGGAGAAGCTTTACAGCCTGCGGCATCTCCCAGCATTGGCAGAGATCTGAGAAAGTGAGTTTGCTAGATAGTGACTGTACTGAAATCAGCAAATAAATCCTCAAGCTAACCAGAGTGAGTTCAGGCAGCTACAAAAATAGCTTTTTTGTGTACATAGAGGAAGCAACATATATAGCTCTGTTTATTTCACATGCAGCTTGGATGCATGTGTCAGGACTTCAGGGGGTCAGCGGGTCGCACTTCCACTGAAAGGAACGTCTCCTCTTTCACGTTCTCATAATGGTTTTGCTCCAGCTTGTTGACCCCAGCTTGAGCCTATTCACCTAAATACTGACCTCCAGCTTTCTCTCTGTCTTGTTATGGAGATTCAGGTATGCTAGGGAGAAGCACATTTTCAGAAAACCTCATGAAAGTGCTATCTTTTTTAAACTTTATCATGAAAACAGGAAACTAAACGAAGAAGACGGGTACTTTGATCATCCCTTAACGATAACCTGGGATCAGTGAAGACAAGTTGTTTTTTATAGGAAATGTTGTTGAAGGAAACTTGCACAGTAGTTTTTGACTTAAAACCTCTGCAGAACTTTTCAGACAGTCATAGTGTTGGAAAGAACTCCTACGCAGAACATCCTTCTCCTTTCTGCTTGCCCTACACACAGCGTGGTATTACCGTGCTCTGCTTGTCATTAAAAATAGACCTCTGCCCTTATGAAACCAGTGCCCTGTAGCATCCTGATCTATTTTGTGCTCCACAGTCCTCCCTTAGGGCCTTCTAGGAGGAAAAGCACTCCCCTTACTGTTATGGTTAAGGGCAAAAGGGGATTTTTCCTGCGTCTTTTTTTTAACTTCAGAAAAACTTCAAAAAGGAGAGACAACACACAATATGAAGCAAAAACCGATATAAGGGACCATCAAGCAGCTGACTCTCAGGAGGTAATTGTGCAAGTGCTCTTTGCTTGGTTCTTTAAAGTCTTTGCTGGTTTAAAAAAAAACTGAAGAGTTAAAGTTTATTTATTTCTTCTTTTCAGCTCATAACTTTTTTTCCTTCTTTTCAGCGACTTGTATAGGCATTTCATAGAGAATAGGTTCCCATCATTGTAAAAAATAATTTTTTAATAAAACTATTGTTATATATCTTTGATGAACAACAGTTATTGTGGTGTTGACAGTATGGCTCTTCAACCATGGGGTCTCTGCATCAGGGACTGGCAGGGGCACTTCAAAATGTGCCTATCAAATATTCTCCAATAGAAGTTTTATTCGCTTACATGTATGCCCAATTTGTGAGTTTATAGAGTTTAACCGCATTGTAAAAAGTAATATGGCTGCAAACCAAATTGATACATGACAATAAAATTAGTTACATCTTTTGTTTTTTCATGTATTTTGGCTTAATGTGATCATCGTTTTTTGAAAGTCAAAACTTTTTGCACTAATAAAAATGGAACTTAATTGATTTACACTTCTTCCAGAAATGTTAAAATACAAATTAGATTGGTGTACTGATTTATCCATTAAAAAATATAATTTGAGAAGATCAGCGGGTAGAAATTGAATACAATAAGTTACCTAGAAATGGTAAAATCCCAGATAATTGCCTCATTCAGACACAGGAGCAGTTTGTCATTTTAGCTGGGGAACAAATGTCCATAAAATGAGTATTAGAGTAACATGTCATTGTCATCAGCAATCCTACAATAACACCAACTCCTCATGTATTTATCCTTCATTTCCATGAGCTAAATCAAACAACTCCTGGTTTCTTTTAATTCTAATAATATACTACCCTTTAGTACATTCCCAACATAGAATTCTGCACCTTCTCAAAAACCCAGGATTTTATAGTTTTAGCTCAACTTGTTAAAGTAATTGATTTACCCTTCTTCCAGGAGTGTAAATCAGGAGTGTCTATTACAGTCAATAGACACTGTATGTCACCTCAGTTTTTAATGCTGCTGTGGCAACTCAGGGCTTTAGGAGTTTCCACTTAACTTTTTAAAAACTACAAAATATGTGTTGATAAAATAATTAAAACTACCTCCTTCAAAATTATTTTTCTAAAAGATCCATATTTAGTCAAAGAACATAATTAGAAAAAAGAAAGGTTAGGGTTGTTAACTTCAATGTGCATTTGTGTGTCAACTGCAAGGCAGCAATGTCACAGAGGAGCTATAGAAATTGTATTTCTGCCTTCGTGGCTGGACTATAATTTAACTGCAAGCTTGATTAGGTGTCAGCCTGTCACTCAAACATTCACGCGCACTTCTGTGTACTCTTGTCATGCAAAAGAATATGAATTGATGGGATGATTGATGCAGATTATCCAGGCGTATTATTCGCTTGAAAGGGCAAAAGGTTTAGCATGAAGTTTGTATCCATATAGCACGACAGAATGCTTTCAGAGCAAAGCTTTTATGAAAAATATGTTGCGCAGACAAGCAAGAAAAGCAGGAACTCAACAAAGCACGTATAGAATTTGTGAGTTATGTTAAGAAGTAACAGAGTTGGAGTAAAAGCACACCTGGAGGCCACGTGTAGATTATCCCGCCCACCCCACTGGCGTCCCGGGTAGGAAAACTCCAAAGTCATCATTATAGCTAGGGTGAAGGGGATCATTAAGTCATTATTTATGTGCTCACTGCTGTTTTATCACCTCCAGACGCAGTCTCGCAACACAGACACCCACACTCGCAACCCCAGAAGAATAACATAATTGTTCGAGTTGGCCCAAGGGGTTGTATCTAACAGAAAAAGTGCAGACATTAATAGTCTTGGGCAGCTGCAGAAAACACTAACCCACCTTATATTTTTGGTTCCAACCTCCTCGCTCCCCTTCCCCATTGGGCTTGTTTGCACCTTATTTGGGTTTATTTACACAATGCTCCCAAGTACCTCTACACTTGCTGTGGCTTGAGATATGCAGTAGCAGAGGGGAAAGTTTTTACAGGCAATTTCCCCTTTAGAATAGTTTGCTGGATGAGCTCAGTTAAAAGCATGCTGCTAACAGAGCACTTTGTGCCTCCGCTCAATCAATTTCCCCGTCTTCCTTTGCAACTTTTTTTTTCTGTAACCTGTAAAAAGCATGCTACGCTTTGTGGGAAACTTGAGCAAGTTGGTTTATTTCACACTGAGCATGTTTTTGGGGGGGCAGGGTGAACCTGAATCATTTTTCAGTTGTGGATGATTACAGTCACGTTTAAAGAAAACCGAAAGACTGTCTGTAAACAGAGAAACTTAAGTCTTGAAAGAAAAGTAGAGGAGGCATCAGATTGGATTTTGAACAGACCCACTTTGTGTTGCACCTGGAGCTGTGGCTCTTGTGAAAGGCCACTCAGAGTCAGCCCTGGACGCTGCAGTCTCAGATGCTTGCGGCGCCGCTGTTTCCTCCCGGTGTTTCCTTTCATTTTACTTTAAAGGTGTCAAGGGGTGTTGCTTTTCCAGCTGCGCCCAGCCATTTCACCTCAAGTCTGTCCTGCTGTTATTTTCATGTCCTGATTCAATTACCTCTCTAGGACCGGTCCACTGACACATGACATGAGCACACTGAGCTACAGAAATGTGAAGAAATTGTCTTTTTTTTTGGCATGTGGGTTGTTATATACGGGAATGCCATGGGGTTTCCTTCACAGCCAAACCACACTTCAACTCCATTCCAACTTCTTTAACTCCAAGGGCTTTTTGAAGTACTATTAGGCTTGTCTTTCTTTTCCTCTAAAATCCACGTTTTGGTAATCCTCTCCATTCTCCTCCTTACTCATCACTTCTTTTGTTCCTGTTTGACCTGTTTAACACCCTCTCTCCTCTTGAGTACAACCTGCTCCAGTCTCCTGTCCACTGCTCACTTTCACCTCATCCAACTTCCACCCATCTTCCTCCCTTCCATATATTCCTCCTCTATTATTTTCATTATTACCAGCCCCTCTCCTTCAATCTGCTTTAAGTGACTCTAAACTTGACTTTCTCACTCCACCTTTTTAGTTTGTCTCCTTTGAAGAGCAGCTCAGGGTGAGGACGTTCATTCTCTGGGTTTCAGCCTTGCAGCTCAGTACCTTCAATAAATTACAGACGGACTGACATACACAGAAATTCATTTATCATTATAGACATTTACACATTTGCTTCTACCCCTAAGATGAATGGAAAGCTGTGTTTGGTGAGTTTGATGGATGCAGGCATCCAGGAAAACTCACAAAAGCATTCAGCTGAAAACTCATAAGCAGTTATACGTTATTGTCATGGATGTGTGCACTTAAATTATTATCCATTTTTTCAATCGACTCCAATAGGTCAATCTAAACTTGTTGAATCTTGGCGGAAAAGACTTTGGTTATCTTACAGAAGGTTTAAAATCAGAAAAACTCTGCTCTAGTATTTTACGACATATGTAGCTACACATACATTTCAAAAGTATACAAAAACATATGAGCTTATGTGCATCCATGTTTTTAGAGTTAGCTGTTAGCACAATTCATTAATTGTTTAATGTAAGAAAACACAGAAAATCTCCAATAATCTTTCATTTTTAAATAAAAAATGTAACACTCTAAAATTAAACACTAAAAGCTCTTAATGCAAATTCAAACTAAAAATGGAGCCATGCTCCTGATAGAAGTGGGTCAGGTACACACTGACAAAGGGGGAGATCACCAGTAATGGATACAAGTGGGTCAGGTAGACAGCCGTGCAGACGTGAATATATTTCAAGCAAAGACTGGAGGTGAAGCAATCACTCACACATACATCCACGCAAACACACACAACACATTTAGAGACATCTGTTTTGGGCCTACCATAAAACCCAGATGGACCCCAAGGGGTGGTGTGTCAACAACAGTGGAGACCACACATTAAATGCTTGCTGTGCTCCTGAGACTGATTCCTAGGGATTTAGAGCAGTGAGGGGTATTAACCAAGACCACAACCTGTAATTGCTATCATAATTACACAGGAAGGTCTTTCTGAATTAATATATGCCGTAATTCGGGGGAAATTTCATTCAGTCTTAAGAGCTCAATGTCTTGTTAGCCTCTTGAGTGTTGTTAGCGCATGTCTGTGTCTCTGTACGGTCACCCAATGAATATGCATTGTGAGGGTAAACTTACTTTTTTCATCTCGACTGAACCCAAACACAGAATATGAATTAGTTTATTAGAGTTAAAAGTGGTGAGATCTGGCTTTGATGTTGAGCCATCAAAGGTATCACGAAACCACAGTTCAGAGGAGCAGTGTTGCACTGTAACATATATTTAGCTGTGAGCCGAAATTAGACCTGTAATAACTTTGGACACATGCCTTGCCTTCTTGTGTCTACCTTAATCTGTGGAGCTGGAAAGTTGATGTTGATATATTATTGTTTCTGTACTCTGAGATGAACTGTGCATGTAAAAAAAAAAAACAAAGTACACTTAAACACTCCACAGTTATGAATTTATAATAGATCTGTTGAAACCCCCCCCCCCCCCCCCCCCCCCCCCCCCCCCCCCCCCCCCCCCCCACACCGCCCCCCCCCCCCCACCAACCCCCCCCCCCCCCGCCCCCCCCCCCCCCCCCCCCCCCCGGGCCCACTACCAGGCACACCCCCCC